>JAECUM010008524.1:0-29782 GCA_016617855.1 Megalonaias nervosa | reverse complement strand
TCATTTGAACAAATGTGTTTTATTATGTGCGATTCTAAAAACATATTAGAAAAATTATTGTATCGTTACTAATACCATTTAACAACATACCAGGCTATGTAAATATATTATTTTCCTTATGTGATTAATAGCAATGCTCTTCCTGTTTTCCATTTTCTTACTGATTCATTTTTTTATTCTATTTTATGATCTGGCCAACCATATGTGGAGCATAAGTTTTGTCATGGGGAAATAACAAAAAATCTCCAGACGTAGATTCCAGTAATCGTTTTGCCGTATATATACTGTCTGTATAACTTTATATTTCTTCTAATGTTTTATTTTTTTTGCTTACTTGTTTTGTTTCGTTTTTAAACAATGTATAAAAGAAGGGGTTAAATTTGTTCAACATTGTATGAACATGTTTTCTACGCAAGTAAACAAAACATTTTAGATTAAAGGACAATTGCTGCAAAATTATACAGTAAATTGTGTGTAATAGCATTGCGCTGATTGTAAGTTCTTGAATAAAAACGTTCAAGACGCTGTTAACTTTTAAATATTCGAATTTATGTGATTTACAAATCAAGAATCATGTGAACAAACTATTTGTTTTATTATGTGCCATTCTAAAAAATGTTAGAAACAATATATGATTACCAACATCATTTAACAACATACCCGGCTTTGCAAATATTCTTTACCTTATGTGATTAATATCAATACGATTTCTGCTTTCCAATTCTTTACGGATTCATTTTTTAAATCTATTTTATGATCTGACCAATCATATGTGGCGCTTAAGTTTTGTCCTGTTGTAATAATAAACCTCCAGACAGATTCTAGTAATCTTTTTGGCCCTAGATATACTGACTGTATAACTTTGCATTTCCTTTAATGCTTTTGTTTCTTTGCTGATTTGTTTTGTTTCGATTTTAAACGATTTAGAAAGGAAAGCATTAAATTTGTTAAGCATTGCCTGAAAATGTTTTCTACGCAGGTAAATGAAACACGCTAGATAAAAGAACAACTGCATCCAACTTAAACAGTAAATTGTGTGTAATAGCATTGCGTTGATTGTAAGTTCTTGGATGAAAACATTCGAGACTCTCTGTTCGAAAGGTTAACATTTAAATATTCGACGTTTTTTTATTTAAGTTGAAGAAATTGAAGACAAAAAGAGTTTAATCAAATACTGAAGAAGATTAAACAAATTTTCAAAAATTAAAACTCGAAATTCTGCATGAAAATGAATAGGTGCAGAAAGAAAAAAAATCAATGAATCAGCAAAGCAATATCCATTTTTCAATGCAGTAAAGGAGGTAGATACATACACATGAAGAAACTCTAATCAAAATTAAAGACTAAAATTGTTTAATCAGATAGTTTGTCATTGCTTCCAATAATTGTTATGTATTTTGTTACTGTTCTTGATTGATTTATTAAGGCAATACTTATATACATGTACATGTTTACACATTAATGTTTTTAGTTTACCATACAGTACAATGTTGGCACTTAAAAGCTATACTTATAAATTAGAACTTGAACCTAATAAATTGAAGGTGAAAAGGCTATATACAGTTATATACAGTAGCCGTATAAAAATGATGAATTGAGTGGCCTCGTGACTAATTTCTTTAAATACCAGCCTACACGTCATCTTGCGAGAGTGCTATTCGTACGAATGGAGCGCTCGCGCATCTATTGTTTCTCAACATAATACATGGCCAATGACTGTATAAACTTTCAAGATGCTAATTTCCTGTGAACTTCATTAATATTAATCAGTTAATTGATCGTTATACAGACAGCGAACAAGTTCGTGACCAGTGTGAGCGCTGACCTTGTGCAAGCAATTGCTATATACGTGAATCTGACGTGTGCATTCTTTCCAACGTTTTAATTACGTTTCTGTTACAAACTTTATCTAAGAATTCGGTATATTTACAACTTTAGGCAGTTCAGTAATAAGCGGAGACAATTCTACTAACCATATTTACAATTTTTTTATCATTGAATGATTTTGTCTCAATGCTTGCGGAAAATAAAATGCTTAATTGTGTTACGAAAAAAAGTGTCCCTGCGTGTTTTGGAAACTTACGGTGAAATGTTTCTTGGTGTTCCGTTTTAGGAGCAGATCGGAAAGAAACGTTCTGTGATCTGTGCTCCATAAAAAGCTGCATAATTGTTGGAAAAGTAGTACATGTAGCATTCTAACCAGTTGATATATGTTTTTGGGGTGTCTTTGTGTGTATGTGTCTTTTTGAAGCTAATCATCTGAAATTCGACAGGCATATTTCAGGATGACATGTCCGAGCTAGCAATGAAAAAGTTACCGTATTCATTAGGTCAAAACATTTGAGAAATTTTCAGCAGAAAACAATTCGTGGCATTTAAGAAAACAATATAGGACGCTTCAATGGTAGAAGTATTCTGAACAGTGGCTCGCATTTTATAAACTGAGTGAGTATGTGTTCTGACTTGCAAGGTGTCTATCTATGTTATTTCGGAGCGTCTTCATGGAATGTAATGGCAAGCTCAACCCTAGTCCGATAAATCAACACTCCCCTCAAATCTGTGTTAATACTGATGGACGGTATGTGGATCTGATGTCAGTTTACCATATAGTACAGAGTTGGCACTTAGAAACTGTACTTTTAATTTGGAACTTGCACCAAATCAATACAAAAGCTATGTACAGTTATATGCAGTAGCTGTATACAGAAAATGCACAGTGTGGCCGCGTGACTGATTTATTTAAATGCCAGCTCTATATTGCATCTTACGAGAGAGTTATTCGCATGAATGGAGTCGTTCTCACTTATTGTTTCTCAACTAAATACATGGCTAGTAAAAAAAATGTATAAACTCGCAATATGCTAATTTCCTTTGAACATCATCAAAGCTTATCTGATCGTTATACAAACCGCAAACAAGTTGAGACCCGTGTGATTGCTGACCAAGTTGCGCAAGTAATTACTCTCTCTCTCTCTCTCTCTCTCTCTCTCTCTCTCTATATATATATATATATATATATATATATATATATATGAACCTGACACCTGTGCACTATTTCCAATATTTTGATTAATTTTCTAATAAAACTTCTTATGAATTCAGTATCTTCTTTACATATTTTGATATTTCAGTAATAAGCAGAGAAAATTGACTAACACTGTTTAAAACAAATTAACATTGTATGATTCTGATTCAAAGCTTGAGGGAAAAAAATGTTTAACTGCGTTGTGAAGAAAGTATCCAGGAGTGTATTGGGAACTTGCAGTGATTTCCTTTCAGAAACTGAGCGTTGCTCTGTAACCTGTGCTCCTCAGATGCTGCAAAATTGTTGGAACAGTATTACATGCTACAGTTCTAACCAGTTCATGTACTTTTTGTGAGTACATGTATCTGTATGTGTGTTTTTTAGAAGCTATTCATCTGACATTTGAAAGGCGTATTTCAGGATAATGCGTCGGAGCTGGTTATGAAATGCTACCTTAGTTGTTAATTCATAAAATTAGACCATTTTTCAGCGGAAAACAATTCATGAAATGCAAAAAAGAAGGACAGGTCGATTTACTTGCAAACGTAGTCCGAATAGTGGCTCGCATTTTAAAAATTGATGAGTATGTGTTCTGTCCATATCATTTCAGAGCGTCTTCATTGAATGTAATAGCAAGCTCAACCAGCCTACCAAGATAGCAGTATGATAACGCGAATCATCTCTTGGACTCACCGTACTTTTCTACTCCCATTATAAACCCATGGAAACGGGGTGATATTAAGAATTTAAATTAAATGCATGATCAAACCTATATCTCTCAGTATAGACACAGATTATATGCAAGCGTCATTGGGTAGAAAACTACATGAACCTCGGTAACGATATTCCTCTGTATGTGCATGAACCATGTATTATCTATTCCGGACGTAATAAATCAGGCACTGCTTTCGCTATGGAGTTTTCCGAAGGCCGTCTCTAAAAATCCTAAAATTCCACCAATATAATGTTGTATCTTTTTTCAGTCATAGATAAGATAGATTATAAACAGATCTTTTTCCTAGAAGTTTGCTTCTCATTTATTGACCCATTATGGACCTCCAAACATGTATATATTCGATTTTGTGTGTACCTATTTCTAGACTGGTTCACTACTTTTTCATATGACTAATGTCTTGATTCCCATAACCAGATCAGCATTTTAAAAAAGATCTGAATTTTACTCATTGATGTTAGACAATGATTATTATAGGTCTTTAAAACTCTCATATAAATATATTAGTGCAAGGGCATTCGATGGTATAACACCATGAATGGCTAAATTGCTTCTGCGTTTCATGTTGCTGTATTGTACTTTACAGATTGGCGACATTAAAATTTCATTTTCTGCTTATGTATTTTCGTGTCATCTTTCTACAGCATTCGTGCTATGCAGACGAGACAGGGACATGCAGACATAAGTATTACATCACTTGTATAAAATTGCACAAAACCTTGTTCTCTCGATCGATCGAAATTGCTATTAAACTAGGTTTTGATAGCTGATAAATTCAAAATCAGTGCCGGATTACCAATTAGGCAGAGTAGGCACAGGCCTATGGGCCCCACGCCTTTTAGGGGCCCCGCGACAACGGATTAAAATAATATTGAATTTATTTGATTTTGACGTATTAGGAGATAATTTGCTAGGGGGGCCGAGATTTCGAGTGCCTAGGGGCCTCCACAGGGTTTAATCCGGTACTGTTCAAGCTGACCAACTACCTTCTGTTTGTGGCTCACGATGGAAAACAGTACAGTGTATCCATCTTGTCATCTTGCAAATCAGACTAATCAGAGTGACAGATGATAATGATAAGGTGTTCCAAAATTATCTAAACTATCAACACCGGTGGTTTATAACCCCTCAGTATTAACGATAATGTATCAAAACCCCAACAAGCACCTTACACTTTATTTGATTGAAGAATTAAAAAATGTTCATCAAATTATTATCATAAAACTATGGGAAAGTGTAAACTGCACAGAATAGACAAGGTAATATATTCAAACCTTGTTATGTTCTACACAGCAAGGGTTATGATATATATGAAACGAAAAGACAAAGCTAACCGACTTCTGTGACATAAGGACGAGAAAAAATTGCAAAAACACTATTCAAAGTACTTCCCACTAATGGTGGTTAGAATTGTGCTGGAAACAACAGGCCCGTGTTTAAACTGCTGCGGCCTAATCCAACAAGGAAGCTGGATATTGAGATGTGTAAGGAAAACCATTCTATGGCAAGATAAATGCATGCGTTAATGTATTATCCACAAAATAACTGCATAAACTAAATGGGAAACTTAAGCTTTAGGATTGAAGTGCATATTATTGTTCTCCATAAATAAATCTATACAAAACCTACTTTTAGTCAGACCAAACAAAACTAAGATAAAGCCACTAAATCACTATTTCGTAAACTTTGCTATACAAGCAGAGTTCAGATTTTGCCTACCAAGATAAATCCGATTTAAATGCATAAACCATAGAGAAACATTGAAATGAGGCAAATCGTCCATCACTCAGTCACCCTCGAGGGGGAGGTAATACATATATATTAATTTGACATACCAAATACCAACATTGAATCTATACTATAGTTTCACAGAGCAAGTTTACTTTCTAAATAACTCTTTTTTTAAAATCTGAGAACAGTTCTGACATTAAACATGTTTTCTTCTATTCACATTAACAGATCTGGAAATAGGCATAAAATAATTTGTTCCAAGAATACCAATTTGAGCACCGTGAGTGTAATGGTTTCTCTCCTGGAATATAAGATACGGAGAGAAAAGGAGGTATGTCTGCTGTGGATGGAGTAAGAACATTATGCATTATATGCGGCTAAGCAGCTAACATTTTAATCCACATGATGGGATACAGAAGGGCGGTTTTGGAGGAAAGGTAGCCAGTGTAAATAGCTCCATACAAACTGGACTCTCGAAAATTCCTATTGGCAATGAAAGTAAGTGCCAATATACCTGATCATGATGCAGGAAAGTGCCAATATTTTTTCTGAAGACATTGGGGTCAGCAAGTTTTTGTTCAGCCCTTAGTTGTTTACAACGTTCTCTGATTCATTATGTTTGATGTGTCTCTAAATTATAATAACCGGTATTGTCGCCTAAGCGACTGTAACATGGCAATTTCTAACAAAATGACTGCTCCAAAGACCCAAGCGACAGAATGTCATACCTCTTTCTGGCAATAGTTTTGCTGGCAAAGACAAAACAAGGGTTTTACTTCCAGCATTAGATTTCAAATCACTGGATTGCATTGGTAAGGGAACTTGCATAGACAGTCAACCTGTTTCCCTGTGTACCAACCATCGGAAAGGGGATAGCCTGCAAGAAGAATATAAAAAAAAACGAAATTAATAAAATTGTACAATCGTAATTTTTAGTTCATATAGATATAAGTGGCATTCGTGAATCTAAGAATGAGAGTTAGAACCATGATTGATGTGAAGCTTTTGTGTTATTTAAACATCTTTATGGATAATGCATCTTAGAGGACGGAGGGCTGGGGTTGAGTTTCACAATGCATTTCTTTTTCTTTAAAGACACGGAAAACGTCATTAAATTGTTGCAAAAATAACTGATTGTGGAGATTAATGTAAGTATGCCATCCATGTGTTTTACTCGTTAATCTGTTCGTAATTGAGGAAAAAGAATGAAGAACTAAATGAAAAACTGTTCATATTAAATATATTTAGCAGCATATTCAGATTTATGTTAATCTTAAGTTGTTTATTTGATACTTTCATTCATAACTTTAAAAATAATTGCTACCTCCCATCATATTATCGACGTTCTCGTGCTGTACTCACATGGTTGCGCTTGTGAAATGAACTGCGCAATTTTGCCCTGAATTGCATGCCACAGGCGCAATGTATTTTCAAACAATTAATACCGCAGAATGGCGTGCTGTTTTCAGTGGTTTATTTGTATATTCAGGTCTCACTGGACAGTTTATCTGGTGAATTTTCATCCGACAATGACCTATAGCAGAAAAATGAGAATAATTTTACACTGATGATACAAATAAAAACAAACTAATGATTTTTGTAGAAAGCATGCATGTGAGATTTTGACTGCGGCAATCAGGTTAATTTCTTACACAACTGGTGGCTTTTATACTGAACCAACACTGCCACCAACCCCTCTTTTTTACATTCATTTTTGACAGCAAAGAGTTATTTTGACTATTTTCCTGTGACAAGGCGGCTAAAAGAATCAGTATGTGCCTTATGCATGAATAAAGTTCACTTGTACTATAACAAATCACCATACTATTCATCACCCCTCAACCATCTCGATTTTTAGATATTTACCTCTGTAGCAGACATACATAAATACGTAAGCCGAGTCGGCTGTTCATTTGCAGCCCAAGTTACGCATTTGATCTCCAGTGCTAGTCTAACTGTGACAGGCAGTCACCAAATAAGCCAACCCATTTTCAAACTTAACTCAACGTACATCTAAACCACATTATAGATTTAGCTTCTGTGTGAATTTATAAATACTAGGCTTATGATAATTAGATTCATGCCTTCTACCTTAAAAATTAGGGAGGTGTCAAAATACGAAACTATCCAGTGAGACCTTAAGAATTTATATGACAGTCAGATTAGAGGAAACGCTTTTTAGTTTCAAACTTTGGGCAATTCTGAATAAAACGCAACCTCAACATGTGTAAAATTCACAATCATCTGTTTCCTATGTTGTATGGCAGTTGTCAATGATTGAGAGTCATGACATAGAGCAACAGCTATGAGACACCTTCATACTTTCATTTTACTTTCCACACTTAAACCTACAATTTCCTAATAACAGGTCAATGTCATCATCATTTTTATAGCTAATATATCCTGTAGTGTTAGTGCCTGGTGATAGCTGTGATATCTCACACCATGAATAGTACTATTTATGAAATCTCAAAATGTAGTGAATAAAAGATGTAAAAGAAGCCAAGCTAATTCTCTTGTAAAATAACTGCAAAATGTGCATGCTAAGTACTTAACAAAATAGGAACGATGCACAGCACATATAAACTGACCAGAACTCTCTCACTGATTTCATGAAGAAGGTCAGATCTATACTAGAACAGAGAAATCTGATTCAGACTGTAAGGGAGGCAACTCATCAGATAACATAAACTGTACGGACCAATCTTTGTAAACTGAACCACACCATTTGGGAAACTTAAACAATGAAATTCTATACCCAGATTCATCCCATCTGTTGATAAGACAATATGTATGGATAATATATTTTAAGAACCCTAAGAAGGTCCCCTTTGCATCATTTTCACACTGGCCAGCACATATGTTTGCTGAAGCTGTTGCTATTTAGAGAAGTTTGTTTTGCTAGTGATTGTAACCTGCATAGAATCAAACCTAAAGCAATCAGAAAATCATGCAAAGTAAAAAAGGGGAGGAGCAAAAACAAAATGTAAAAAGGGACATCCATTTCACATAATTCACCAAAACTCCAATGAAACTGATGCAGATACATCTGATCCTGTGAAAGCTCCACAACAACTGGTGCGGCTGACTCCCAAGGAACTCCTTGATGTTGTCCTGGCTAGCAATATCACTTCGGTGAGCTCCCATACACCTTGAGGTCTACAAGAAAATAAAACCCTTAACTTCTTATATATAGGTCATTATAACTTAAATTTCTGTAAATAAGATGAAATCTATGTATTGAAACATTACATCATGAGTAGACATGTATATACAATCATTAAGTTAGGAAAATATACAATGTATGTACTGAAAGTATTGATAAACTGAATAAGTATGTGAAATACTTCAATTAAACCACCTTGTATGAAGCTTATATGGCTTTTGTTGTTCATCAGAAGAATGAATCAGAAGCAATACCTGGTAACTCTAATAGTGTTGAGTTAACTCTCTTCTTCTACTATGATTAAGTACTATCAAATCTATAGGAAGTGGATGTTTGGAATACCCAACTATGTCAGATTCAAGACATGGAGGTAATAAGGAAACGATTTATGGCACAGTGAATCACATTTGACAAGAATGAAAAAATGACACCGGTTCTTAAGGTCTCACTGGACAGTTTATCTGGTGAATTTTCATCCGACAATGACCTATAGCAGAAAAATGAGAATAATTTTACACTGAAGATACAAATAAAAACAAACTAATAATTTTTGTAGAAAGCATGCATGTGAGATTTTGACTCCGGCAATCAGGTTAATTTCTTACACAACTGGTGGCTTTTATACTGAATCAACACTGCCACCAACCCCTCTTTTTTACATTCATTTTTGACAGCAAAGAGTTATTTTGACTATTTTCCTGTGACAAGGCGGCTAAAAGAATCAGTATGTGCCTTATGCATGAATAAAGTTCACTAGTACTATAACAAATCAGCATACTATTCATCACCCCTCAACCATCTCGATTTTTAGATATTTACCTCTGTAGCAGACATACATAAATACGGAAGCCGAGTCGGCTGTTCATTTGCAGCCCAAGTTACGCATTTGATCTCCAGTGCTAGTCTAACTGTGACAGGCAGTCACCAAACAAGCCAACCCATTTTCAAACTTAACTCAAAGTAAATCTAAACCACATTACAGATTTAGCTTCTGTGTGAATTTATAAATGCTAGGCTTATGATAATTAGGTTCATGCCTTCTACCTTAAAAATTAGGGAGGTGTCAAAATACGAAACTATCCAGTGAGACCTTATTCAGTTGTGTGCAATAATTCAGCAATACCGGTCATACCCTTAAACTTATTCCAGAGCCTCCTACCACTTTGAACCGATTTTGATAGCTCATTTGTCTAAGAGTTCAAGATTTGTATCCATACTGATGTCAAATTCGATCTTGATCAGCAAAAGGTGGCAGCTTTGGATAATGCTGTAAGTACAAGTTGATGATTATTCCACGACTCACAAAGACTCAATTGTCAATAAATCTTTCTCGTAGCAGTTTTCCTTTTTTGGTTAAAAGCCAACTCAGTCTCATACGAGTACTTCCAAATTTCAATCTAGCATAACCTTTAGGAATCAAATTTCTGATAAAACTGATCAAGATTCCTTATCTCTTCCTACCTGAACTTATTCCAAGAAGAAAGGGCACACCATTTATGATTGCTGCAGATTGAAAAATGAGCAATATATTAAAGACAGAATTATTCCAACTGTTTTTATTTCTAAGAAGTCAAGATCACCATCTTATATTGTGAGTAATACAATTGTTGGGTCCAAAACACCCCAGTCTGATGTTATTATGGAGAATAACAAACCATTCATGTTGAAAGGTTTTATATGACTTATTGACGATTCTTCTAGTGAAAAAGTTCTTATTCAGGGAGTAGAGTGCGGCTTTGTTAAAGTTTCTCTCCACTGAATTAATTTGTCACCAGACATACTGTTACGTGTAGACTTGTACAAAAGTAACAAAAGAAAAGAGAGAAGTCAACAAGCTTTGTAAATTTAACAAAATAATTTATTTCCTTAGAAAACAAGGTAAAAATAAGAAATAGGACTTACGGTTTGTGAATCTAATCCAAAAATTAATCCTATAATTCAAAAATATAAGTCCTATCACTAAAAAGTTCTAATTGAATCCAAGTTCGAATCTCGATGACGTTCCAATATGGAAAGCGATGACGTCCTCTATAACCAGGTTGTGTTGATGTGCCAACAGTTCCTTGTTGAGTCACAGAGAATATAATTCCGGCTTTTGAATTCCGAATAATTTTAGTAAATGTCTTTGTCCAAGAATTTCGATGAAGAAGAGTATTTTCCAGGGTGAATAAATTATTTTAAATAAAAAAACTCAATTCAAATGGCAACAACAGGAATACCTTTCAGCCTCAAGGTAATATTTACAACTGACTCAGAAACACTGAGATTGAGAATTAAACCCAGCGAAAACGTGGGTCACGTGATCACTCACTAAAAGTCAATTAGCACGTAGGCTAGAATAATCCTAGCTAAGAATCATTGATTCCCACACTGGAAATGAATTTAAAAACAGCTGTTTACAACAGAGCTAACACGTGGACTGAACATGACCTTGGTAATGACCAATCATTTTCACTTAGTGTTTACGAATTCAGAACCAAGGTCAGGAACTACATCAGCTAAAAAATATAATGTAGCAAAATTTTTGCTTTCTAATCAGGCTAAAAGAACTGAACTAAATTTACTGGAAAAAATGTCAAATCCAGTAAAAATATTATCCCTACAATAAAATGTAATGAAACAAAAATAAAATAAAAAGAAATTTAAAACTAACACACAAATAATTTAATTACATATACGTAACAATACTCTCAAGACCCGTGATTGTCGGAGCGGTGTCCACTTTGCCAACTGAGGTTATGCATTTATTACTAGGCAATGAGGGAGCCCCGAGTGGCCGAGTTGTCTAAAGCGCTCATTGTTACGGATCACTGCCATCTCACCTCTGTCTGCGTGGGTTCGAGTCTCAGACTCTGCCAATGTGGGTATGTGATAAAGCTTGCCAGTAGCTAGCTTCTCGTGGGTCGGTGGTTCTTTTCGGGGTTTTCCCGGGTTCTTCCTCCACCATTTATACTGGCCGCCACGTATAGCCTATCTTGTGCTGAAAAATGGCGTTAAACACTATAACAACAACAACTAAGCAACGACCTAACTGGAGATAACGTCTTGTTTATTAAACTTTTAACTTTGATCCTATTGTAAATCAAATCCCTGATCTACACCCTGCTTTTCATGGTACTAGAGTTGTCAAAAAGAACTCTTGAGAAACATGTTGATCATGACATTATTCCATTAACTGGTTATGTTAGATTTAAACTGTTGGACGCCTAATTCATGCACAACTTCCCGGAAAATTCCAGACTTAAAATCTGACCATTGATCAGACTGGACAGATTTGGGAAGGTTTAGCAAAATAAAAACAACTTTACTATGGTTTAACTTTTAATATTTCTCGAAAAATAGCCTCTGTCAATCTTTTGGACGCACATATCTTGGTTAGCATCTATCTGTTGCATTATTTGGCCTTAGGCAAGGGACTGATACAGCCTAAAATTAGTCTGTTAATGACTCGGCAAATGCAGGAATAGATTGCAAATGAGCCTTATCTATCTTCTGATTGGGCCTACCTGGCATTTGATAAGTGTAACAAGATATACTGTATTTAGAAACATTAGTTTTAAGTTTGCGCCAATAAAAATTACTCAAGATTTTGTGATCAGTCTTATTGGCTCCAAAATGAGAGGCCAACGGACTTTCATGGGCTTGATTATGAAATTCCTGTCGATATTACCTCGGAACTACAGCGTGATAGCTCACTGAGCACGTCACCAGCGGGTACCTCGGGTGGTCTCCATTTTCTCATAAGAACTCCCGTTTCATAAAGTAACAAACTGGAATTTGTGTGTCTTCAATGTCACTAATAGCTCTCTGAAACAAACAGGAGATTAGCTTCTGATATGTTGTTTTTTTTTTTGTTGTTGTTGTTTTTTTTTAAATTTCACATTTAGTAAAGGGGACGGGTGCTATAATATTTTCAGTGATGAGGGCCCTGGAAGGCCTTAATCTGGCAATTGTTATGTATTATCATTCTCTCTTCCTTAATGTCACACAAATAAGATGACATAATAATGGAAACATCATGATATCGATGACAATTCAAATTATACAAAAATATCAATTGTCGTACAACATAAAAGGAGCCAGATGAATACTGGTGAAAGTAGTGGTCAGAGTGTAGAAAAACAACTCCTTTGATTCCCCATTGTCATATTCATATTCTGGAATAGATGATGCATCCTTAAGATGACTAATTAGCGATGCTTTCTTTGTCAACTCATCATTTACCCATCTTTTGCAGCCAGGAAACCATAGGAAACTAGATACATGGGCACAACACCCAACAACCCGAACACCAACTTTGCAGGTACAATACCATCTTTTGATGGAGTCCATGGAATATTTCAGCTTGTATTGGATAAAGTCGGCCGACATAGGGAAGCCAACATTCATTTCTTTTATCTGGAATTTTCAAAAGAAATTGAAACAATGGAACTGTTTTGAAAGCGACACGATCTAGTGCGTCGCGCACGCATATCGGTATAAGGCTGAACAGTAAATTAGTTTTCAGTAGTTTCATCTAAATGTTCCCTATCCATAGTTTATAATGTTTTATTTTTCGACAAGAAGAAGCATGTACTTAGTCTTGTGGGGATAAATGTACGTCATTTCCGGTTGGCGTCATCTATAGGTGGGAAATCGTTGCTAAGGGGAAGTAACAGCGTTGTGTATGTCTTTTTCGAGTAATTAAATTATTTCTTCTTTACACGTGAGAATTTTTTTTAATTTTTTTTTTTGTGCGAGTATAACTAGTTTTAATCATGTAATGCAAATCTGATGTAAACAGAAAAATGTTGGAGTATGGCCGGTGACCTTTAATTCTTTGCAAAATTTGTGAGAAAAATTGTTTTTCGTCTCCAACATCTTGATTTAGCCACACATACCATAGACGTAAATAATAGCTATATTCTTCCACGACATTACGTTACATTTTTTCCACTTCTAATGTATTTGATCTTTACTTGTTGACATCAGTATTGGACAAAGATGTACTTTCTACATGATAGTGTTGACGGAAAAATTCTCGTTTTACTTGGGAAACAGTTGCGAACGGACTGATTAAGACTGAATTTATGTCGCGTGCGGACTCTCGACAATGCACAGTGGACGGCAGGTAGCTTATTTAAATATTCATGACACCTTTTTCTCAACTGCCAATCGTTTACCGAAGCAGGGTTTATCTGCACAGCTCAGTGATTATTTAGCTCAGGGAAGGTCTATTGATAAACGAAGTGGGCGTTGTTCTGTGTTTACTCAGCTTTGAAGTAGGTCAGATCTATTTCCAAGTGTTCTTAAACCCCTGCATTTTAGCCATCTCTTTAAGTGAAGATTTCCGCAGTCACCAAGTTGACCAGTGTTGAATTTTTCACACGCAACGTCTTCAGTACTTAAATTAATAGCTTGAAAAGCTTGAGTGGGAACCAATGATTTGTTTGTATGAGGCTGGAACACGTGATAAGATATGCCTAATTATGAGCAGCTGTGATATAATGGTCAATCTTTGCAAACGTGTTATGAAAATCATGTAGAAAAACTGATTGTAAATAGCAAATTGCTGTACCGTTTATGAGAAGCTTTCTGAATAATTAAATTTTCGATTTCCAACAAAAAGGAACTCGTGCACAATATGTCAACCAGTCCTATCGATAATGCCCACTCAGTTCAGTCTCTGGCACTATAGTGTGTGCCGTGCCCTGATATAGCTCGGGATTGTACAAGCACCATAGTGTGTGCCGTGCCCTCGTGACCAAAGTTAGCGTAAGGTAACAGGTATCACGGTACCAATTGTTTTTCCATAGACCTCAATGCTAATGTTTTGTGAAATAAATATACTTTCTATCCTACCTCAGCATGCATGTCACCCACTGTCACAGAGAACAATGCTAGATTGTCAATTTGACAAGGACAGAACCAGGTACTCCAGTGCATTTAAGAGAGATAACTCTGCTGGAACTAGACAGAGGTAAGAGTTATCTAGTTACACCAGACACATTTTCAGTCATGTGTACCACATTTTAAAAAAAAATCATAAAAAATACAAAATGTGATATAGTTATGAATTAACATAATCTCACATGTTGCCAAGAGGCTCAACCTTTTTTTAAGCCTAACAGAAAGTGCAACTCTTACATAATGCACCAATCACAGCTAGTTTTGTGGTTTATTTCTGAATGCAATGTTCCCTACACCTTAAGCTCCGCCCAACTGGGGTTGTACAATTGGTACCGTTATACCAACAGAAAACATGTCCGCTGAGAGAGTATTAACCCACAGAGATGTCGACTTCAACCCAGAGACATACGTCTCTACGTATTACAGCAGGGGTGCATGGCATGAAGAGGATGGAGATCTGATAACATTTGTTCTAAACAGCCTACACGATGCTTTCAAATCAGGTAATGGATATTGTTTATTCTCTTAAGTGGAAGAAATAGTGACAGTCCATCTGTTGTTATTATTACGTCATCGAACTCGTTCTTTCTCATAGCAGCGTCACCTAGTACTTCTAATTCCGCAACTTCAGTCAAATCTTATCCAGATTGCACATGCATCTGAATATGTTTGGACTAAAACGCGACATTTCACTGGACTAACCCCTCTTAACCACAAGGGTTCGTTACAAAGAAAATTATGAGTATCCGTCAATGAATCAAAGGATGGGGGGGGGGTCTAACCTGTAACAAATATAACACAGGTTAGCCCCCCCCCCCCCATCCCTTGATTCATTGACGTCTATTCCTAATTTTCTTTGCAACGAACCCCTGTGCTCGTAACTACAGATGTACAAGAATTCGAGCACGGAATGGTACGACCTTGGGGATGCACACGAGAACTCGACGGAAACCTGATGACTTCTCCGTGCCTAACATCTTTGAAAAGTCAGGGGTAATTAGAACTTCACATGACAAGGTTCGTTAAGGTATCATGGTACCAATTGCTTTCCATAGACCTCATTGGTAAAATAAACATACTTTCTATCCTACCACAGCATGTGTATCACACATTGCCATAGAGATAGATCAATGTTAGATTATCAGTTTGACCAGGATAGAATCGGGTACTACAGTGTTTTTAATAGAGATAACTGTGCTGGAACCATACAGGAGTAGGAGTTATCGAATTACAACAGCTGCATTTTCAATGACATCTATCACATGTTCTTTAAAAAAAATTATAAAAAATACAAAATATGATCTCGATATGAATCAACATAATCTCACATGCTGCCAAGAGACTCAGCTCTGTGTGTGTGTGTGTGTGTGTCTGTGTGTGTGTGTGTGTGTGTGTGTGTGTGTGTGATTTGGATTTTTAACAAAGCTTTAACAATTTTTAAGTCTGAACAGGGCTCGAATTTAACACAAATTTCTTTGTAGCCAGAAGGACCAGTATAATGAGAAATTTACTAGTCCTGCCAAATCTTTACTAGTCCTGTCCACAAAACAATATCACACACTTGTATTGAGATTAACAACAATTTTATTTCATAAATAGCATTATCATATGAAATGCAGAAGTATAGAAGTAAAAATCCTGCTTCAAATCATCAATTCGTCAATTCACATTTCTTGTTTCTCAAGATAATCTGGATCCAATTCCAGAAAGGGATCCAGTTGTCCTTTCTCGTCCTCCACCTGCACTCTTAGTCCATATGTAGTCGGTCAAAGACATTCCGATTTAAACAGGTAAACATGACTCGATCTTATTATAAAGTATAAGGTTTTAACACCGTACACTGACAGCAGATAGATGAGGTCACTAACCCCCACTCTTTGCTCAAAGGTCAGCCCACTCAACCACAACCACTTTGTAACACAAATAGAAAGCTTCCCTCCTCTGTGTAGTGAATAAAATTGATGCAATAAGCCAATCTGTCATCAAATATAATAGATCTCGGGTTCTAAGTGGCTGTTTTGGAGTTGTGGTTAAATTTGGGGCATAAAGTATATAAAAAGAACACAAGATATAATTATAGTGAATCAAATGGAGTTAAAAACAGGAGGAAAGTATGCATCTAACATGGAGCTGTAGCTTATGATAAAGGAATCAAAAGAGACAAAGATAGTTATGAGAAAAATGAGAAGAGAAAGGATGACCTTACCTTAGACAAATATGTGGAGGCAGTGGACCATGGGTCCATGCACAGTCAGAAGGTACCTCTACTATAACATCCCTTACATCCACCAATATTTTAGGTGAAGTGGTGTGCATTCCCATCTGAAATAAAATGGTGAATAATTTAGATAATATAGATGTATATAATTTATATTTCTCATATCCATGAGGTTAACAATAATAGGCTTAAGCTAGGCACATAAATAACCAAATCAAACAAAACCACTTTATCAATTTTTAAACCTTTTAAACTTTACTGTGAGAAATTATTCAATTGCTTCTACTTACATTTGCATCAAGACTGAGGGCTAACAGAATGCTTCACAAATCTTCTCTTTATTTCATAACCAATCACTGAAAATCTGAGTTTTTATTTCT
This sequence comes from Megalonaias nervosa, assembly GCA_016617855.1. Classification (NCBI taxonomy): domain Eukaryota; kingdom Metazoa; phylum Mollusca; class Bivalvia; order Unionida; family Unionidae; genus Megalonaias; species Megalonaias nervosa. The sequence continues at coordinate 12,640 of JAECUM010008524.1, read as the reverse complement.
TGAAATGTTATGTCTGGTGTAAAGGAAATAACTGAATGATATACATAAGGTGTTTTATTTTTATTTCCTCTAATATACAGTATTATCATTGCACTATAAATTAGTTCTTCAAAACTTGTATTAACTTGCATGCAATTAAATTATCCAAAAATAAATTAGTGTTAAAGTGCGAACCTGCAATTCAGATTTCTGTTTGTAGCGGAGACCATAAGAATAATTTAATTTTGTTCTCTGGGATGAAGTAAACATGCAAATCTGATACCATGTTATTTTGGTTTCTTGCGATGGGATGCAAAGTTTGAAGAACGATGTAGACTTGATTGGAAGGAATGGGCAATATATGACTAATGTGGTTATCACTCAGGTGTGTGTGTGTGTGTGTGTGTGTGTGTGAGAGAGAGAGAGAGAGAGAGAGAGAGAGAGAGAGAGAGAGAGAGAGATTTGGATTTTTAACGTAGCTTTAACAATTTTTCAGTCATATCGCTACGATGTCTGCAGTGTGGCAGTTTATAGTGGAGTCTAGCACTGGAGCATCATGCCGCAGACATATAGCATGATGTTCCACTCAGTCACATTATCCTGACACCAGGCCGACCAGTCCTAACACTAACCTTTTAATGCTGACTGCCTAGCGAGGCAGCTGTTAGTACCATTTTTATAAGTCTTTGGTATGACTCGGCCGGAGTTGGAACCCGCGACCTCCCGCATCCGAGGCGGACGCTCTAACAACTAGGCCACCGGAGCGGTTGGTTATCAATCAGGAATGTTTGACCTTATATGGAAATTCTAAAAGAACAGTCGGACAGAAATAAGTTGAATTAACTGAAAGTCATTAGTAGGTTTTAATTGGGCTCATGCAAGTGTCAATAGGAAATGCTGACTTAAAGACATTGCTCTTGTCTGATGGTATTCCTGGTAGTTCTACAAATGGGAATGCAAAAGAACTTATATAAATAAACTGTATGAAGAATTTCAAGGCAAGGAAGTATACAGGAAGGAACAATTATTGCAGGATAATTAAAAGAAAAGTAAGAAGGATTACAATATCTATTGTAAATTACCTAACATTACTCATACCAGAATATACTATATGATACAAAGTTACCTACAATTGAACCTACCGTCTCTCTCTCTCTCTCTCTCTCTCTCTCTCTCTCTCTCTCTCTCTCTCTCTCGTGGTTTATGACATGCCTTACAAGAACAAGATAGTTACTTTATACGCATTATTTATCATCTTTTGCAAGTAAATTAGTGTATGCTTGGCAACAGCCATTTATATTCTGTTTACAGAACTTATTTTGTTGCATGTATGCTAATATTGGAGCTGACATAAAGCCATATAGCAATAAAAGACTTTTATTTGCCATAGCTATATTTATATTTATCAAAAGCCCGCCCCCTCCAAAGTCAACATGTGTTATTTTCTGAAGATTTCATACACTTTGTTCTTAAACGATTGTTACATTGGACCAAAAATGTTCAGCGTCCATTTGTTTTACTACATCAAACTACGGTTTATAAATGGTGCCCACCTGTATGCGTTTCTATGGCTATGAGGATGTTCTTCCCTATATAGGTATCACGGTAACAATTGTGTTTTTTTTCCACAGACCTCAATGCTAATGTTTGGTGAAATAAAAATACTTTCTTTCCTACCTCAGCATGCGTGTCACACACTGTCATAGAGAATAATGTTAGATTGTCAATTTGGCAAGGACAGAACCAGGTACTGCACTGACTTTAAGAGTAATAACTCTGCTGGAACTAGACAGGGGTAAGAGTTATCCACTCACAGCAGATGCATTCTTTTTTCAATGATGTGTATCACATTTTTAAGCAAAATCATTAAAAACATTTTTAAAATTATCATCTAGGTATGATTTAACGTAATGTCACATGTTGCCAAGAGACACAACTCTTGGTTTAAGGCTGACAGAAACTACAGCTCTTACATAATGCACGAATCAGCTTGCTTTGTTGTTTATTTCTGAATACAATGTTCACTACAACTTAAGCTCCGCCCATATATATATATATATATATATATATATATATATATATATACTTACTGGAACTCAGACAAACATGATCAGAATATGAATAATAATGTGACTAAAACCCATACAGTATTGTTATCATGAAATCAGCACTGAACCCAGTAAAAGTGCAATATTCGTTGTCATCTTTGTTCTTTTGTTTCAGTTTCATTAATTACTTTTCTATATTGCTTCAAATTAACGTACGTGGACAAGACATAGACATACCTAGTAGGCTACTGGCACAGTACAACACGGATTAATAACATTGATTATATTAGTTTACGAAGAAATATGTATTGAGGAAATGAATTATTTTGTACAGTTTCCATCTACTTTTTACGAAAAGATATGAATAAAACTTTTTTTTTTTTCATACATTTAAATATTCCACCCACGACCCCACCCCTGGACGTAGTTTTGGGATATAATTATTATTACCCAAAGGGACATCACCATGCCACATATTATCTATATATATATATATATATAGAATCAATTATCAAACAGCTGGTCGCGATGGTGTTAAAGTGAGACCATTTACTATTTAGTTACAACTAAAAGAGCTGTTGCTTGAATCTGCTCATCGACTTGATCTTCGTATTGTTATTTTCCTTTCGTTTTAACTGTCTTTTAAGGCATAATATATATATATATATATATATATATATATATATATATATATATATATATATATATATATATATATATAAGTTAAGGTCATACCTAGACGTCGTGACAAATATGATATGTGAATTGATAACAAACTTCTATTTTTTCCAGAGAGATGAACTTTTGACCCTCATCCGGGAATCTGTTTTGCCTCTTAGTAAGTCGTATAACTGTTGTTTTTTATAGAGGTTTGTTTGTCGGGGTCCAAACAATTGATACGTTTAGTTGGTAGTATGTTGTGACCAGTTTGGGTTGAATTTTTATTCTTCTTCAGATTATTGAATTCAAGTGATTCTTTTCCCTGAAATAGATAAGTGGTCCTACAAAATTCTAGGATAAAGACATTTATTGGAAGTTATACTGAATTTAAAACTGGAATAATATTTTCAGTGATTCAACAAAGTACTGTTGACCCAGTGGCACTTCGCTGACCACAACAGACGTAATCGCCTTCCATTTTGGACTTCATCGGGATTCGAACTCAGTTTCATTCAGGACTTTTTATTACCAGGACATCTATTTTTTTAATTCTTGGATTATTTTTGGATTTAATTCGTAAAACCGTAAGTTCTTTTTTCTCATTTTTCACTTGGTATTCTAGGGAAATAAATTATTTGTTAAATTTTACAAAGCTTGTTGTCTTCACTCTTTTCTGTTACTTATTTCAGGAGTATAGACTGGTAAGAAAGGAAAAATAGAATATTTAAATCTCCAATTATCTTTTAGAAATGTGTTTTCTTTGCAGAAACAGCCAATCTCGTAATAAGACAGTGGCATGTGCCTCATGTAAACTGAGTTGAGAAAGACTGAATTTTATTTTTGGCATTTATCACAAGGTCACCGCTTAACTACATAAAATAATAGCTACACAATGGTCACTGGCATTTGTCGAATGAGACCTGAGTGCATGAATTTTAGGTCATGATGCCTTATCTGCTATACCTGTTACGAGTGGATCGGTTTGTCCTGTATGCATCTATAGAGATCATCACATAGTTATATCTGGATTTGGGGTATTAAACACACACACACACACACACACGCGCGCGCGCGCACGCGCGCGAAGTTGTATTTATGTTTATGTGTGTGCATATGTGTATGAGAGGGGGGGGGGTGGATTAGAGGTTGTTCGAATCTTAACTTCGGTCAGTGGTGAAATCCAAGACTATTCTAAATGCTCTCTGTAGATGGCCAGAGATTTGATCTCGTTAGGTCAATGGTTAAATCCAAGACTATCCGAATGTAAACGGCACTTCCTTCCTAGTACCTTATACAGGCGTCAACAATCGGCGAACAACTGTTGAATTTTCTCCAATACGTCACGAACTGAAGGACGTGTGTAGAGCTGTTTTGAAAATTGAACAATTCTTTATTACGGCTGACTTAAGTTTGGAATTTATCGGACGAAATTAAGACAAACTGGAAGGGTTGGAACTACCGTAGGGTACGGACTCGTGTCTTCCCTTGTGTTAAATTATTACAGGTTAGACCCCTCAGCCCTCGATTCATTGACGGATACTCCGAATTTTCTTTGTAACGATCCCCTTTGTATTAGACCATGATACTTATCTTTCTATACTAGACCTGTATTAGACCTGTTGCTTATCTTTTTTATACTAGACCTGTATTAGTCATGTTGCTTATCTTTTTTATACTATACCTGTGTAATGTTGTTTAGCGAGCTATACAAACTTTATGATGTCATTTATCCACTAGGCATTGCTCCATCTGCCATATGATCGCTCCGTTGGCCTAAGTGATTAGAACGTCCGTCTTGGATGCGTTAGGTCGAGAGTTCGAACCCCGCCCGAGTCATACCAAAGACATATAAAACTGGTACAAGCTGCTGCCTCGCTTGGCGCTCATATTAAGAGGTTATTGCTAGGACTGGTCGGCCTGGTGTCAGGATAATTGACTGGGTAGAACATGATGCTACATGTATGCGGCATGATGCCCCAATGTTCTTCTTCTTCTTGGTAGTCTCTCGGGGGCCGAGGAAGACATGTTGTGCAGTCTCATCAACGATGGACGCGTATGTGGCTCCGGAGTCCAAATTCCGATGAACACAGGCGGTTGCAGGTGGGGCATGGGACACCGGTACTTGGGGGTGGCTGACGTCAGTGACGTCTCTCACGGGCTGCAGCAAGACGCTGGCGGCGGTCAGCCTCGAAGGTGGAACTGGCTTTTCTGGTCAGGACTCGCAAGTGACTTCTGTCTGAGGCAGCGAGCTCGAGCTGATGGGGTTGAAGGTCTGCCCATTTGATGTGCGTCTTGAGGTTGTCTTTGTACCTCTTGTGAGGGCGGCTTGGTTTCGGTTGCCTTGGACTAGCTCGCCAAAGAACAGTTGCTTTGGGATTCATTTTTGATCCATGCGGATGACATGGCCGGTCCAACGAAGCTGGGCCTGGATCAGTTTGGCTTCGATACTTGTTGTGTTTGCTCTATCAAGGACTTCCTGGTTGGGGATTCGGTCCTGCCACTTGATCCTCATGATGGCTCTCAGGGAGCGCTGGTGGAATTGTTCCAACCGACTGATGTGTCTTCGGTATACAGTCCACGTTTCACAGCCATACAAGAGAGACGTCAGGACAACTGCATTGTACACCTTCAACTTTGTTGACAAGTGTATATCCTTGTGCTGCAAGACCTTGGTTTGAAGTCGTCCGAGTGCTTGGCTGGCTTTTTGGATCCTCGCAGTGATCTCTTTGTCCAGGGAGCCATCATTGGATATTGTGCTGCCTACGTATTTAAAGCTGTCCACATTCTTCAGCTGCGTGTCGCCGATGGTGATGCAGGATTGTGAAGGGACATCACTATAAACTGAAGACATCGTAGTGATACGACTGAAAAATTGTTAAAGCTATGTTAAAATTCCAAATCACACACACACACACACACACACACACACACACACACACACACTCCATCAGTCACATTGTTCTCAGACAAACATATGAGACAACGTTCAGTAAGCCTCGTTGCTTTTTTCCATCTTTCACTAAGTTAAGTGAAAACTTTTGTGTTGTCCAAGACGGACTTTTAAATAACTGTTGAATTGTCGTTATTGAAAACTGGACTGACTGTTCCTGCCTCTTTGTATTGCTTAAGCCTGCAAAGATAAATGAATAATAATAATAATAATAATAATAATAATAATAATGATAATTATTATTATTATTATTATTATTATTATTATTATTATTGTTGTTGTTGTTGTTGTTGTTGTCTTATAATTCGATCTTTGTACGAATCGGTTGTAAATCTTCGGGAGTGAATTAAAGGAATAAAGTACATTTTAATAATAAAATTGTTAAACTATGTCTGTTTTAACTAGAACAAAACAATCTAATCCTTTCGAATTCCATCTTAAACGCCCAACACCCCTATGAAAATATCCCGTGATTTTAACTGACAGCAAATATGTTCTCCTCGTATTAGATTGCGAGCTACTTCATTTATTTGCCATTATGTTACAGGAATGATGCAAAGAGCTACTATCCCTTTTTACCATGCGCTTTTAAAAAATGATTACTCCATATGTTTACTCAAATTCAGGCGGGGTGGTGTGGCTTCAGGGTGCATACGTTATTTCGTAAACGGCATGTTTCCCAGCATTTCTGCGCATGCTGTTTTTATTTTCCGTTAATATTAGTTTGAATTAGAAGAAAAAAAATATTCCTAATGTTTATAGTTTTGTATTATTATCATTAGAATGAAAAAGAAGTCAAATATTAAACTCGTTACAAGAACAATAAACAATAAAATCAGGAAAATATTAAACAAGTCTTAAATAGATCTTAATATAATAGTTTGTTTGTTCCCAATACATAGCATTATTATAGGATTATAGTGTTACAAGCCAGGGGTCTTTGCTTGACCGAGCGGTGTCAAAACCCTGGCACGATTCCCGCTAGAAGTCATAAGTTTACCCCAAATTTCCAAAGACTTCTATACAACTTCAGTTGTAAGTTAGAAAGCCCGACGTGTCCATTCTATACATAAATTTTACTCTAATCAATGCAACACCACATTATTCACAACTTGCCAAATATCTATCAACCGCACATCTGCATAGTTTCTCTTCATCAACTTTCCGTACCGTCAACAGTTCACGCCATAGAAACTCTACAACTATCCCCTAACACAGGGAACTATCTTAACTACGCCACCTTAGGCCAGTCAGTCTATGGTTTCAAGGCACATCACGCCAGTACAACTGCATCACATTTGCCACCATGGCGACATAAACGGTATCTGCAGAGTCCCTTCTTGTTTATTCCATTGTGTAATTTACCGGTTTCCTACTGTAAATACTGCCACTGCAGTCACAACACCAATGTACACCGCTAGATTTTAATAGGGGCTATTTTATTCCACGGACAGTCATGCGGTTTGGGTCGAATTCGCTACTCATTGACCATGGCATCATGGAAACCCACTAACACTTTCTCTCCGTGACGTTTGCTCCTAATAATTGGCTAATTATTTCGGGCTAAGGAATATTTCCATTGCACCGAATTCCAATAATCAAACAAGTAAAATCACACAAATCTAAGAATTCCTTAAACGGGGCGCTATAACCAAATGCGCATCTCCAAAATTTATTACAATATGATCATGGTTGGGTATTATCGATCTGTAAATTTTACCTATTCACTCACAAAGTAAATAAAGTCCGAAGGAAGTTGGATCCCTGTTGGTATGTATCTTCACCAGGACTCGCATGGGATGTGTTGTATAAATTAACAAACGCCGAAGTTGAAATATTAACAGATCCTGATATGAACAATTTTATTGAGAAAGCAATTCGCGGCGAAATAAGTGTTGTAACGAAAGAGTACGCTCGTGCTAACAATAAATACATGCCTGATTACGATCCTAGTAAACCAATAAAATTTATCGTGTATTTTGACAAAAATAATCTGGGGAATGTCAGAACGAATGCCATATGCTTGTGTTGGTTGGGTAACTCCAGAACAATTTCTTGCTGAAACTAAGAACGTTACAGTAGATCTAGCTGATTCCGATTTTCCTTATTACGTTGAAGATGATGTTGATTATCCCGAATCGTTACATGACTTACACAACGATTATCCGTTTTTAGCAGAAAAAAATGATTATACCAGATGAACTATTGTCGCGGAAACAATTATCACACCGACGAGGAAAGCCGTGTTCTGTTGAAAAATTAGTTCCAAATTTGTTAAATAAGCGTAATTATATTTGTCATTATAGAATCCTCAAACAAGCACTAGACAATGGAATTGTTCTTAAAAAAGATACATCGAGTACTAAAACTAAAACAATCGCAATGGATGGCTAGTTATATCAAGTTTAATACCGATATGCGAACGGCAGCAAAGATGGATTTTGAGAAAGACTTTTTCAAACTGATGAACAACTCCGTGTTCTGTAAGACAATGGAAAATATTCGTAATCAGGTTGATATCGAAATTGTTAATAGCGCCAAAACGTTGTAGTAAACTAGTTGCATCAGAGAAGTTCGCTGGAAGGATACATATAAGTGAAGGCCTTGTTATGATTAAAAACATAAAACAAATGTAAGTACTTGATAAACCTGTTTATGTTGAAAGAAAAAGTGGCCTAACGCAAAATTATTACTCTCTGATACCGATTCGTTTGTCTATGAGATTGATGGCGCTGATTGTCGTAATAATGATGTTTATCAGGATATCTACAACAACAGACATCTGTTTTGATCTTCCTGATGTTCCTCGTTATAATCCTTTTCACGATCCCACAAACAAAAAAGTTCTTGGTATGATGAAAGACGAGTTCTGTTTTGATATTATTACCGAGTACGTTGGTCTCTGGAGCAAGATGTACTCGGTTTTATGCGCCAACCGCAAAAAAAGCGTGAAAAAAGCAAAGGAAATTAAAAAACCAGTTGTAAAAAATAATATTACTCACGATGATTTTTGTTCTGTATTGTTTGACGAGGAACGAAATCACACTTCCGAAATGACCGCGATAAGGTCACGTCATCACCAGGTGAGTACAGAACAAATAATCAAATAGGGATTAACTAATTTTGATGATAAGCGTTATTGTGTAGATGGTATTAATAGGCTCGCGCTAGGGCATTATCGCACTAATGATAATCATGATAGTTAAGATTTATTAAGTTATATAATTGCTGTTTCTTTTTTCTCTGGTAGATTTATTTTTTATTATTTTGTACTAGATACAGTTATCAGTAGTATGGATTAAGGGGGATATTTAGCTCAGTTTAATCGTAAAAAAGCAATAGGGTTGTTTTAAGCGTTTTAAGAAACTAGTTGAAAGTATAAGAAATATTTCAGGCATTAGTTTAGGAAAATTTAGTTTATTTTGGGAAAACAAATGATTTAGTATGGAAAATGATGGAAATTATGAAAATGTCAAAAAATAAGCTTCTGTTTGTGGAAAACGAACTTGCTTGGATGGAAAATAATCGAAATGTGCTCATAACCCCCTTATATCATACTGCTGTGAGTGTTGGAGTGCAGGAAGGTCTATGCAATTACATTGTTTTAATTTCTAATGGTCGATTTTAATCTGTGGCTTGAATTTGATCGGAAATCACAGGAGTGGGTGGGTGGGGGCTTGTTGCTATTATTAGGGTGTAAGGCGCTAATATAGATAAAACTTCACATCAAATGATGTGGAAAGAGGTGAACCAGAAGTAGTCCGCAGAATTTATCGATGTGTAACAAATTCCAGATCAGTATCACGTGACGGTTTAGATCCAACCAAAACTGTGAATACGTAGTCAATTCATAAAATTTTAAATTATAGTACATTAAATAAGAAGAATAGGTTTATAAAAAGTGTTGAAGAGAAGTATGAATAGAATATAACATCAGTACCTATAGGTTGTTAAGCAGCAAGAAATGTATTTACAAAGAGATCAATCACATGAATTACTGCTCCATTATATTGATTAAAAGCTAATTTGCTTTATCCGTTTTCCCTAAGTACGGTATTTTACAAGTTAAATAATTGTACCGGCCCGCCATAGTTTTATCCGTTTGTGCGAAACTGTGGCTACATTCTATTTTAGATATGACATAATGATTCATGATGTCACCTATTAGACCATGATGCATATCGTTCTTGTACTACACATCGCGTTGAACCATTGAGATATAGAATCTATCGTTCTATATATCCATATATGTGAGTGAAATTATAACGTCTTGTCTATACGATGCTGAAATTTTAGCAAGTGACTGCATATAAGATGTGCATCGTTTTGTAAATTTAACCAACAATATCCTGCAGAATATATCAACTACCTACAATGTTTTCTTCGTTCTCTCGCTCTTTTCCTCAAAAATTCAGATCCTTACAACAACGTAAACAGTGCAGAATCCGCAAATGTTTCAAATGAAGTATTATCTAGCCGAAACAAAAGCACTATGACATAATCTCAGTCAATTGACGCATTCGAATAGATAACACTTCCGGTGAAATTGGGAAAAAGACAATTGTTACAAATCTGAAAAACGGCAATCAGACATGACACACTTGTGCAAATGATGCTTTTAACCTGTTAAAAGTAATGCTTACAATCTGTCAGTGTCATTGAAATTTCGCTTGAAAATGGGAACAGACAATAAGAGTTAGCTAAATTTTTATGACTCAAATCTTGCTAATTGTAGACTTACAGGTAAAGTTGTAATGGTGAGAACAACCAATGTCTGAGTGAGAGTCTGACCAGTCAGCAGCTCAGACAGGTGTTTACATTCTGTAATCTCACGTGCAATACCGGCCCAACACTGTGCCAACACGCAGAGAATCTATGCCTGCTCTGCCTATCTGTGAGTTTCAAAACCATTTCGATTTCCTCTGCAAGAGCTCAACATTGGTGTTACATTTTCTACTTAGCCCGCTAGCTAATGTTTGCACTTACTATTGTGATACATCTAACGACTGTTAGCACATCGCCACATTCTAGGCATCGGCACATTAGCACGCACAATCGAGACTATAGGCACATTAACACATTCAGTATCGGAATTCATTGGAATACGACTGGAATTAATTGGAACTTTATACATTTGGACTTGTGATAGAACATTTAGGACTATTTAGAATTTAATTCACAATACTGAAAGTCCTTTTCAAATTTCACTTTGTATTTTAAGAAAAAAAATTATTTGTTGAATTTTACAAAACTTGTCGCTCTTTTCTGTTACTTAGTTTAAGACCATATAGTCGTATCAATATATCCCACCATTTACTTATTGAACTATTTCAGAGTACTGCGAGCTTTCAAACGTTTGCTTTCTTGCATTCATTGCTTCCAAGAAAGGAAAGTGCTTCGCTTCATATAAAGCATTTTTTTTTTTATAAATCAAGGAATAATACTCTTCCTGTGGCAGTGAGTTCTACAATGAAACAAACTAAACTAACACCTTTGAAAACATTTTGAAAAAATGTCAGATAATTAAAGCGACTTTAATGAACGCTGAATGCCTGAAACAGCTATAAGTGGACATTAAAAGTGCCGTTTTATGCCAATCAAGTCACCACCTCACCACCCACTGCATATATAGGGTGTTTTACTATTGTGGTAGAGGTGCAAATATTGGTTTTAAAAACATGTCCTGATAATGAATTAAAGTAATTATTGCTTACCTTGCAGCGGCTATCCACCTCTTTTCGACCAAAGATTTCACTTGTCAGTGTGATAATGTTTTAATGTACTGGAACGGCAGAAACGAATAATAACAATTTAACTTAGGATCAGTAAATATCATAAATAAACTCAGTAGAAGTAAACAGATAATAAACTGTAAACATGTTTGACATGGTCCTAATAGAAATCCATTTGGCTGTCCAAACAAAGCTGATAATAGTTACTGGTGTAGGTAATTCTTGTACATAGCACCATAATAGGACGATGCGTAAGAAGGGATTTGCCTATGTGTTTCTACCCCGGCCACTACACCACAAATTTGATTCAAAACGCTGTTAGTATTGCATCTACACTAGGTCGTATGGGTAAACGTGTGATTTCCCGACGTGCAGCAAAGTGGCGAAAGATGTTTATGTTTTATTAGAGACATTAGGACAAATTGGTATATTACCTGAAGCAAATCCGCTGTAATGGACACCAAAGAAAACCAGGTGCTTAAGAAACGTATAGAGTTGGATGGAGAACAGCTGGTAGCGGCAATGGCGATAAGAAAGAGGCAGATTGCACAACAGCAACAAATGCAGACACTGATGGGAACTTTATGTGATGCATACAGAATTTGCAAGAGTTGGGTGTAATTTTGAATGTGGGTTGTCAAGAAGTTTTCCAGTTACTACGCCCAATCAAGCAGCAGCAGGAGTTAGAGGCATTTTACTGTAGATACACCAGGATGATGAGCGGAAGGGATCTGTTGAAAAAAATGGAGCTTCTACACCCAGTATTCAGGAAAGAATCGCCAGCTAAACTGAAACAAGCTGCTTCAGCGATTTAGAGGCGCTCACTGTTTAACGTCTGAGTGGTAAAATGTGTATGTGTTGCTTTGTTATTGACGCGTTTCTGCCTCTGACCGTATTATCAGTTGCAATGCTTATTATTGTGGGACTGGATTTTGGGGGGACGAGGTAAAGATGCCGCTACTAAGAATGATAACACACGAACTACCACTGCAGATTAAACCAAATCGAGCAATTGCACTTGAAGCTGCTACTGTTCTTTACGAAGCACAAAAAAATATCTTAAGAAGCCTGCGGAGGGACAGCGGTGTTTGTTTGGCAAACAAATAATTATCACTATTTCAGCTGTTTCTGTTGACTCTACTATTACGGGTGACGTCACACAGCCCACATTTGTGTGAAAATTCCACTAGTATTTTCTAAGAACTCTCCTAGCTTCCTTTGGTCATCAGTTGTGTTTATTTTGTTTTCTGCCTTCTTTAAGATGTTTGCTT
>JAECUM010008523.1:0-121074 GCA_016617855.1 Megalonaias nervosa | reverse complement strand
ATAGGGTTTAACGCCATTTTTCAGCACACAAGATAGGCTATACATGGCGGCCAGTATTAATGGTGGAGGAAGAACCCTGGAAAACCCCGGGAAGAACCACCGACCCACGAGAAGCTACTGGCAGGCTTTCTCACGTACCCACGTTAGCCGAGCCTGGACTCGAACCCACGCAGACAGAGGTGAGATGGCAGTGATCCGTAACGATCAGCGCTTTAGACCACTCGGCCACTCGGGGCCCCTATTCTGATTGTCTTCTTCATATATGTTCTCTGACGGTTCACGTCTACCCCAAAACATGTGTCGACGGGGAGACCCATGAGTTTATGATTTAGTAATATATTGGATATAATTAATTCTTTTTTTATTATAAAAGAATCATAGCAAGAAGCCCAACCCACTCCCTCCCAAAAATTTATTGGTTGGGAGGTAGGTGGGTGGGGGACATAAATTCTATCACAATTAAATTTTCGGTACTTCAAGTCACTTAGGATCCAGATCATTGATATTACGTTCTTTACTGGTGAAAAGGAATAGATTAAAAGATGTGAAATAATTTCCAAAGAAAGTTGAAGCAACTGTAAACATTGATAGGAGTAATGCACGATCGGAGTACTGCTCGGTCATTTCCGTGAAGCTATGAAATATCCTTAGAAGTGGTGTAGGAATACATATCCATTTTAATATTTTGGATGATACATCTCTGATGGAGTAAACCAGATATGTTACAACAACAACAGCCAAATATTCCGATTGTGACCGTATCTCCTTCTGCTGCCATATCAGGTGAACGAAAGTAGTTCTGAATATAGTTCTCGATGCGACGAATTACATCCGAGGCATCTTTCTCCATTTAAAGAAAAAGTCTGAAATATTCCGATTGCCCCATCTGCTGGTCAAGGGGAATAACTTATAACTTACTAGCGTCAAACTGTTCGGAAGTAAGGGTGAAAGTTCAGATGACAAGCATTTCATGGCGATTTGTTTCATTTTCCTTCTAAAATGACGACTACACTCGCAGCCGAATTGAAGAGATTCTGTAGTCATACACGGCGACTTAAACAGATTTTAGAAGAGACAAGGAGATGTTTTGACAACATAAATGAGTCTGGCAAACACGAAAATGGTAGGTTCAAAAATGCAACCAAGTACCGTCAAAGACTCAGAGTTCAACGGTTCATTGACCCACCATGTTGTAATTGTTATTGTGTATCATCAGTTTTCATTGTTTTTATTTGAAAATAGCATTACCGTTTTAATTTTTGTACTAAATCAATAGGTTCTGAAATAGTGCTATACATAAATTGTGTCATCCATCATTCCATTGATCACACGGTTGGATGCGTAATTTAAACGGGGGTAAAGTTTCGGTTTCCTTGAATTCGGTGAAGTCGTTGTTTTGTTTCCGCTGCGGAGTTTCTCGTTTTTCCACATGGTCAAGAATGTCCCTACTAGTAATCCTTTATTTTATAAAAAGAAAAGATGTGTACTTTATATCCTTGGTGAGGTTTAAAGAAGCAACAATTTTCCTAGTCCTACATGTAAGACCTCGACGCTGATATTTATATTTTGGGCGTCTGGGTCTTACTGCCTAACTAATGGTGCTGTGTAGTGTGTTTTGATGTCGACTAACATTGTAACGAAAGTAAAATATTCAGGAATATCTCACACAACTGGCAACCAATAATGACGCTTTTCAATAAAATAAAGTCATAATGTTTTAGTCAGACTTTACTGACTCTGATGTCTTTTCTCTAATAAATTCAGATTCTCACAAAAGAAATGGACCTGTTTTCAAGTTTCATTGGCCTACATTGCATTTGGCTGGAAAGCGATCAAAGTCGGGAATGCCAAAATTGGGTTAAGTTGAAATGTTATTCTTTTAAAAAATGAATAAAAATATATTATGCCTATTGGATCTGTAAGCAACATTTTGTTTCATTCAAGAAACATATCCCCCACATGAACCTACTTGAACATACGTCGGCATACCTCGACTACCGTCACATTTCAACAAATTCAAATGTATGTCAATGGAACATGAAAATGCGTCCATTTACTAGTGTCAGATTTTGATTCCACTAGGATAAAAACAATACAGTAAGTATATTAATTACATATCAATTTGTGGAAGAGTGTCGGTATGGGCTGCCAAGTGTGTGATATATTCATGAAACTTTGACTACTTGTTCCGATGTCAACCGAGCATGAGCATTTATACATCTTTAAGAGTGAGATATGGGAGAAGTTAAGAGACATGTCAGAATTTGATTTTCATCTGGTCAGTATCAAAAAGATTTGTGAGAGCTCGCTGAATGAGAATGTTTTTCCACATCCAAATAGTGCTGAAATAACTGAAAAGTGTTACTATGGATGCAAGTACCATTGTAAAATTGAGAGCAGGATGCGAAACTGCAGCATAATATGTTCATGTTTTTAATCCATTTTGACATAATGGATTTGAAATTATAAATACTATAATTACCTCAGAATTGAGAAGTATAATTTTAACAAAATTATCATTATGACAGTAATGTGATTTTGATGGCTAGATCACATCTCGTTGTCAGCATCAAAACTCAGGGTCACAACTCGACATGATCCGGCTTTTCAGATGCTAACAACTTAGCATGATCTAGCATCCATGATCACGATAAAGAGATAATAATATGTATAATATTTCGGATGAAAACGCATGCAAAGAGGGTCTCCACAAGGTCAAGATTTGGGGAACATTAGGACCGAAAATGTGGGAAACCCACAGTCTGATGCTCATTATGCAACATTGTTGAGAAGAATGTGTTCCAATTTCAATGGATATTGGTAGGGTATACAGTCTGGTTGAGGTGGATAGAAGGTTAATCATGATGATAATGAAATTGGCTCTAAAACTTTTTACATTTTAACAAGTACTATATGACCCTACTGAACATCCATTTTCAAAAGCCTGCTGAGAACTGTGAAAGTTGATATAAATGAAGATGATGGTTTTGATTATGAATGATGAAGAAGATGGTGGTGGTGAAGATGATAATGATGTAAGGCTGCTTGCCAGAAAGAGACTACGAAGCATAATGCACTCTTTTTTATTCATTTGCAGGTCAACTTTTTTCATTTGAACTTTTGCATGAGGAAGAGGATGAGATTCTATCCACAGCAGAAAAACCACCAGGGATTATTATCCTTGGAGAGAATGTTTACACCAAAGCCTTCATAGTCAATGAGATTTTCAACAGGACAATATTTCCTAGTTTTGATGACAGTGATAAATCACAGCAGTTTCGCATGGTTCGATTCAAGCATGGAGAGAACCTTTGTATCAGTCTTGCCCTTCCAGACGATTATGCGCTGGTTGACAATTTGGAAGCCTACAATGGGCCATGGAACACAATTCCTCGAAAAGACCTTCAGATGGCAGATGCCTCACAGCGGGATGCAGCTGATGGGGCAGCCATTTTGGAAGTGTCATTCAATCATCAAATTTTACGACATGGATGCGCAGTTTTAGTTTCGGGCTCCAACCATGAGAAAGAGCTTGAACAGGTGTTGTCCAGCATGGAAACTGTGTCCCCAATATTGTTGTATGCCTTCCAGTCCGAAACTCTGGCTGAACAGGTAATGTTAAGTGGATTTGCAAGTAAATATACTTTGAGTCTATAATTTGTAATGGGGTACCAATTTTAATGGATTTAATTAATTTAAGGTGTTACGTGTCTAGGCTCGTACAAAAGTAACACGAAAAAAGTGAAGCCAACAAGCTTTGTAAAATTTAACAAATAATTCATTTCCCTATAAAAACAAGATAAAAATGAGAAAAAGGACTTACAGTTTATGAATCTAATCCAAAGTTAATCCAAGAAATAAGAAATATAAGTCCTATTAATGAAAGCCCTAAATGAATCACAGTTCTAATCCCGATGAAATTCAGGATGGAAGGTGATGACATATGTCATAACCTTCAAAGTGTTGCCATGTCAACAGTTCCTTGTTGAATCACAAAGAAACAGTATTCCAGTTTTTGAATTCCGAATAATTTCAGTAAACATCTTTGTCCAAGAATTCTGATGAGGAGCTCTTTTTATATGTATGTTTTCCAGAGAAATGAATTACTAATTCCGAAAAATAAAAAAATTCAACTCAAACTGGTCACAACAAAACACTTTGACCTTCAAAGGTATAAAGCACAACTGGCCATTTCTCAAAATTACAACTATACAGTAAATTAAGATGTAAAACAGATTCCCGGATGGGGTCACGTGACCACTTAAGATTGTGGAAACTTTTTCACATGTCTAAAGTCATGTACTACAGTATAGCCTTAGCTAAAAACCAATGATCTTTTTTTTTTTACTCTAGAAATGAAGAATAATTAAAGTTGTTTACTCCAAAGCTGACACTGGTTCTGAATGTAGGTCAGCAAAAGATACAATGTTTCAAACTACTGGCTGTTTATCAGGTTAAATAGAACTGAATTGAATTTCTAAAAAAAACGATATCAAATCCAGTAGACAAAATTATCATTACAATAACATGTAATGGAATAAAATAAAAAAATTTTTTTTTTAAACTAACAAAGAAACAATTTAATTACATATACATAACAAAGGACTTAATGAATCATGATTTTTTATTGGAAAAAACATGACCCCTTCCATAGTCAGCATTTTTACATACAGTTAAAAATGTAATTTTTCACCAAACCATTAAAATTTATACCCATAAAAATAGAAGCATGGATAGCCACTGCTGTTAAATGCACTTGTGGAGTAAATCTATCACAGGTAGTCTGATCTATGTCAAAATGGACCACTTTGATGGCCTAAGTGGTTAGAGTGTCTGCTTTGCATGTGGGAGGTCGAAGGTTCGAGTAATGGCTGAAGCAGACCAAAGACTTATAAAAATGGTACTAGCAGCTGCCATGCTTGGTGCTCAGCATGAAGATGTTAGTGTTAGGACTGGTCGGCCTGGTGTCAGGATAATGTGGCAGGGTGGGACATGTCTGTGGCATGATAACTCATTACTAGACATTACTATAAACTGCCACATTGCAGACGTTGTAGCATTATGGCTGAAAAATTGTTATAGCTATGTAAAAAAATCCAAATCACACACACATGTCAAAATTGCATTCAGTAACATTATTCCCCACCCTGCAAGCTTGGGAATGCAGAGTAGGATTAATCCATCCACTTGCATGTGATAAGAGATGACTAACAGGGGCAGGAGCTGCAGTAGCTCCATGGTTATCATGCTGGACTAGTTGTCAGAATGGTCTGAGTTCAAATCCTATCATCAGATCAGACTAGGTTGGCTATCATGGTGTGTCCTTGAGCAAGGCACTGAACTCTAGTTGCCTTAGCACTAGATAATCTACTTTTGTTGCTGTACCATAAAACATCAAACTAAGTTTCTGATAGTATTACGAGACAGTCTTCTCTCATTAAGGAAACATTTTCACGATCGTTGTAGAATTATATCAGACTGTTGTCATTACATGGAGCCATGATTGGAGCAATTGTTGCAGGTAATTTAAATTGATATCCACAACACGTATAAGTGGATGAAATAAATTGTTGTGACATGGAAGAGAATTGAGCATTAGCAATCTTAGAAATTCATTTTCTGAATTGTGACATTTGGCAAGACACCTTAAGCTCATTGCCCAGTAAAAACTAACCAAAGGCTACTAAATATCAGAAAATGGTTTTATGCCATTTTACCATATATACTCGCTTGGAAGTAGAGCTGTCAACGGGTACCCGAGTAACCAGGTACCCAACCGTAGTGAAAAACCCGGGCATTGAAAATTAATGACGAGTACCCGTTCACAAAAATAATTTGTCGACAACACTATCAAAATATCATATATCATCAGCAGTACGCTGGTCTGAGTTGCAGCTCCAGTCTATATTTAGGAGTAGGACCACCCATTATGCATCAGCGGCCCACTACTAAATGGCTGCTGCACGCTGGGCTGTGCGAACAGCTTCACAGTTCAAAACAACACTAAAATGTAGACTACGCATGTTAACATATCACTTCAGCAACTGCATGGTCACGTGGTATCACTGGTACATACCAGTGACACCATGTGACCACGCAGTCGCTGTAGCCCTGTTTGCTATTGCCATTTTAGAAGCGCTGCATGTGTGTCTAACAAAACACAGTTATTATAGGGAGTGATGTTATTTTCTATTTAAATAAATATTTTACAAAGAGTAATGGGCAAAGTTTCTAAAGTGTGGGCGCATGCTGAACAACTGAACGATAATAGTGCTCGTTGCAAATTGTGTGAACTGGTGCTTTCTGCAAAAGGTGGAAACACAAGTACTTTGTGGAACCATCTCGTTGGAACACACCACATCGATGTCGATAATAACGGCAGCACAAGTAGTACTCCGTGCATTGCTTCATTCATGGTCAGGAAACCAAAATTATCAAAAGCCAGGGCCTTAGAAATTGATTGGAGAATTGCAGCCTTCATTGCACAAGATGGGCGGCCGATAAGTATTGTGGTTGGAGACAGGTTTTAAAAGCCTAATTAATTTTCTAGAGCCAGACTACGAAATCAAATCAAGAACAACGACAACTGCATTGATAAAGAAATGGTATGATGAAGGCGTTTGGAAAATGTTGGTGGAACTGGAAAAGGCTTATTATGTAGCATTTACAACAGATTTGTGGACATCGTTGCAGAACATTGCCTATATGTGCGTGACTGCTCACTGGATAAATCCAGTGTGTGAACTGGAATCAGCCATTTTGCAGACAAGGGAGACTCCGGAATGACACACTGGGCAAAACATCAGTGTTCGTCTGAGTGATTGTGCCAATGAGTGGAACATTCTGGTGAATAAAATAGCTGCAACAGTCCATGACAACGGATCAAATATGAATGCAGCCATGTGACTTGCTGGATGACTGGCCAGATCAACTTTGCTTCGCTCATACATTGCAATTGGCAATTAGTGCTGGTTTAAAAGTGAAAGCCATAGCCAGAATGCTTGGTGCTGCCAGGAGAATAGCTGCACATTTTAAACGCAGTACAGTTGCAGCTCAGGCTTTGCGTGAAAAACAGAAAGCACTACAAGATAATGACACCGCTGCAGTTTCGGAAGTTATCATAGATTGTTCCACAAGGTGGAATTCGACTCTGGATATGTTGGAACGCCTCGTGAAATTATGGTGGGCAATCAATGCAGTTCTGTCTGACCCACAGGTAACAGTCCGCAGCATCACTTCTACTTTTGAAATGACAGATGAAAACTGGTCATTGGCTGAAGCTCTCATACCTGTACTAAAGCCTTTCAAGCAAATTACCATCATGTCATCTGGACAAAAGAACCCGTCCATCTCGTCTTTGTATGCGCACTTGTATATAATAATGAAAAACATTCCTGATTCGAAACCAGATGATGATGCTGCAATTAAAGAATGTTGGAAAGCCATCACCAATGAACTTCAAACCCACTATTATCCTACCGGATACAACATGCTCAATGCAGCTAAGGCTGCAGTCGTCGATCCGCATTCTAAACTTAAGAAATTTTTTGAGGAAGCACCATGACAGGAGACGTACGCTGCTGTCAGACTGGAGTTGATGGCAGTAGTAATCATGGATCCACTACCTGTGCCGCAAACCATAATCACTGACAAAACGGATGAACCGGAACCGAAGAGACCGAGAATGGAAAACATCGCCGAAAATAACATTTTCGATGATCTAGCTTCTCTGTGTGCCGCAGGCGACAATGCTGCATCAGTAGACGAATTGGCAACATATCTGTCGGAGACGCCACTTCATGTTAATGGTGACATTCTTCAGTATTGGCAAGATAATACATCACGATATCCCAGGCTGGCTGCCCTTGCGCGAAAATATCTCTGTATTCCTGCAACATCAGTTCCATCCGAAAGTGCTTTTTCGATGGCAGGACACGTTGCAAACAGGAAACGTGCATCGCTGTCACCAGATATGGTCAATATGTTGGTTTTTTTGAGCAGAAACTGGAATTGTGCAGGGGACAATGATCATGTACTTGTACACTAGGACAGACTGGTATTATTTAGCTTTGATAAATTCATTCTTAGTTCATTCATTTTTTAGTTTTTAGTTCATAAAAACATTCAAAAAACGTTATTTTATTCTAGTTTGAATATTAATATTGTAATGTTTTGCTTACTTACTTAAGTGTAAACCTCCTTTAGTATTCAAGTTCTCAACCGGAAGTTGACTTTCACCGCCATTCGCTGTGAGTAATAAATAACAAAACACACTGTGGAAGTTGTTGGAAGTTTATTAATAAGTGAAACGACATTGTAATATTAATATATTATTATTGACAGATCAAACAAAATATTATAGCACAATTTATAATAGACAATTTGAAGTACAACAGGAAAACAAATTATCTCTGTCGACAGACTATCAGCCAAGACAGCCATTTCCCATTGGGTGTGGGTAAAGTGCAAATGTGAAAAAGCGAAAGCGCGAATTGGTAAAATGCGAAAAAGAGAATGCGAAATAGTGGATAAAGTGTGGTAAACAATGTGCAAAATGATGTAAATAGTCCGTTTGTTTTGTGACCCTTCAACAGTCAAGGTTTGTGAAAATTTGACAGTGGGGTAACTAGGGTTGTACATGTCTTTCATGTTCTAAAGAGTACCCGGTTACCCGTTAAATGGTGCAGCGGGTACCCGGGTGAAGTTTTCCGTGGTTTTTGACAGCCCTACTTGGAAGTCAAGTCAAACTGCAAACAACAAATATTCCGATCTACCGTAGCATAATGCGCCTGCTGCCTAGGGTCAATATTGTTTGTTCTACTAATTAATCCTAACAAACTGCACATATCCAGATCTGTGGGTGCATTATGCGACAGCAGAGCTGGACCTGTGCAGTTTGCAGTTGAACTCATCTTGTAGTCACATATTTATGGTATGTCTGAAGTATATTTTACTATAAGATTAGCTGTCCATAATGCCAAGAGAGTTTATGGTATCTTCCTTCATCTGTCATGTGTCTTAAGTTTATAGTACCTTTCTGCATCTGTCATGTTTGTGTCTTGTTCTGCGACACTCATCTGTCAGTAATTGCTTGTTACCACTCTGGAGTCTATATTTCTGATCAGATTTTATGAAAACTTGGCATGTACTATTATATCATAAAAATCTCAGATGAGTATGCTAATGAATCAGATGAATGCATATTAGTGAGGTGATCTTGCAAATGATTGGCTGACCTTACTACCATTCTGGAGGTCATTTTTGTGAATCAGTTGTAATCATACTTGGAGTAAATGCTTATATTATATGGATCATTTAATAATTTGTGAGATCTCTGCATCTGATTAGCTGACATTGTTACTACATTTGAGGCCATTTTTCTGACCTGATGTTTGATCAGACTTATATCATTAAGATATTGGATGAGGTTATTGTGCATTTTATTGGCATGTTACCACTTTTGGAGGTTATATTTCTGATCTGATTTTAATAAAAGTTGAAGTATGGACTTATATCATCAAGATCTTGGATGAGTTTGATGATGAATGAGATCAATGCATACTAATGAGGTGGTGTTACATCTGATTGGATCATCATGTTACCACTCTGGAAGCCATATTTGTGTTCCTGTTGGTATCAAACATGGAATATATGCTTACAGTGTATATCATGAGGATCTTGGACAGTTTTGATAATGAGTGAGATCCATGTATATTGTTGAAGTGATCTTGCTTATGATTTGTTCAGCTTATTTTCAATTCTGGAAGCCATCCTACTGACTGAATTTTGAGTCAACTGGAATAATTGGGCTTTTGTCATCAAGATCTTGAACAGTTTAAAAAGTGAGTGGGGTGCACACATATTAATGAGGTGATCTTGCATTTGATTGGCTGGGATTGTTACCACACTAGAAACCGAATTTCAGTTGGATCTTGATCCACCTTAAGTATATATTTTCATTGTCATAGACATACTTAATAGTAAGCAAGATCTACATATATATGTAGTAACAAGGTACTATACATCAGGTTGTCTGAGTTTGTTATTAGATCTAGAGTCTAAAGTCCTCATCCAGTTTCTATAAAACTTGGAAAATGGGTTTATATCATCCAGCTTTTGAATGATTTTGATAATGAAGAAGAGACTTTACATAATTACTTACACCTCAGTAATTAGAAAGAATTCTAATCAGGATATATTATTGTAAGCTAAATAAAATCGATAGGATATAAAGTTTGGGAGACAGGTAGGAAAGGCTGTGTTGTTTAATACTATACGGTCTGGGAGACACATTGGATAGGCTGTGTTGTTTAATACTCTACAGTCTGGGAGATGGGTTGGATAGGCTGTGTTGTTTAATACTATACAGTCTGGGAGACGGGTTGGATAGGCTGTGTTGTTTAATACTATACAGTCTGGGAGATGGGTTGGATAGGCTGTATTGTTTAATACTATACAGTCATAAGGCCTGCTTAGTGAAATGGTCACTTTTACTGTAAGCTAAGTAAGCAATATCTTTTGTTTAGAAATTATGTCAGTCTACCATCAAGTATAGCTACTGTTACTGAGAAGAGAAACCTTTGAAAAAAAAAAAACAGCTTATCAAAGCCATTCAACAGAATTTTACCAAATTGAATTCTGGCTGAAGATCTAATTATTTTACAAATAATGCCGAACCACCATCAAATATGGATGCTACTACTATAATGAAGAAAAACTTCTCAGAAATCACTCAACAGAACTTTACCAACCAGACAGAAATTATCCAGGCATAAAAGCCTTTCAGATTTGTAAAAATGATGTTGATCTGCCATCAAATATGACCGACATTACTAACAATAGAAAAGGGGCCTCAAGTGGCCAAGTGGTCTAAAGTGCTCACTGATACAGTTCATTGCCATCTCACCTCTGTCTGCGTGGGTTCATGTCTTGGGTTTGGACAATGTGGGTATGTGAGAAAGCTTGCGAGTAGCGTCTCATGGGTTTTTGGTTCTTTCTGGGGTTTTCCTGGGTTCTTCCTCCACCATTTATACTGGCCACCATGTATAGCCTATCTTGTGCTGAAAAATGGCATTAAACCCTGCTACAACAACAACTGCAATAGGAAAACCTTTAATTACTGCTTCTCAAAGACTGCTTAGCAGAATTTGACCAAATTTTGCTGAAAAGATTCTGGTCTGAAGGCCTTACAGGCATCCACAAATGATGCAGATTTCCTATCATCCACTTAGTTTATTTAAAAGATGCCAGTCTACTATCAGTGATGGTTACTGTTATTCATATTAGAAAGAAAAACAAATTTGAACAACTTCTTGAAAAATGCTGATCAAATTTGACAGAAAGAATTGTGGCATCAAAACCTGTCAGATGTAAATTAATGATGTCTCTTTTAAATTTGACTGCCAATGCTAAAAATAGAAAAGGCCCTAAAATGACTTTTCCAAAACCACTGAATAAGATTTAACTAAAATTTACAGAAAGCATGCTTGCATGAAGACCTTTTACTGTACAGAGTTCTTAATAGACAAATACCCTTGGGTTTTGACATGTGGAATTTAAATTTTCCACATTTCTAATGCATGGAAATTCCAACCTGTGCATTTTTATGACGCCTATTTATTTCAGCCGGAGCATCAGTCTTAATTTCCCTTAATTTGCCTCTGGCATAATTTTCTACCAAGCTACACTGTCCATAATAGCGCCAGTGATTGACATTTCCTTGACTATTACCTGTTATCAGGGGGCCCCGAGTGGCCGAGTGGTCTAAAGCGCTGATCGTTACGGATCACTGCCATCTCACCTCTGTCTGCGTGGGTTCGAGTCCAGGCTCGGCTAACGTGGGTACGTGAGAAAGCCCGCCAGTAGCTTCTCGTGGGTCGGTGGTTCTTCCCGGGATTTTCCAGGGTTCTTCCTCCACCATTAATACTGGCCGCCATGTATAGCCTATCTTGTGCTGAAAAATGGCGTTAAACCCTATAACAACAACAACAACAACCTGTTATCAGCCCCTGTGCAAAATAGTATGAACTGGGCATGACCCAACAAATCACTGATTTCACGCTTAGGTGGACATAGCTGAATCAAGTGTGTGTGTGTGTGATTTGGATTTTTTAATGTAGCTTTAACGATGTTTCAGTCATATAGCTACGATGTCTCCAGTGTGGCAGTTTATAGTGATGTCTAGCACTGGGGCATCATGCCGCAGACTTGTGGCATGATCTCCCACCCAGTCACATTATCCTGACACCAGGCCGACCAGTCCTAACACTAACCTCTTAATGTTGCACCAAGTGAGGCAGCTGTTAGTACCACTTTTATAAGTCTTTGGTATGACTCAGCCAGGGATCGAACCCATGACCTCCCGCATCCGAGGCGGATACTCTAACCACTAGACCACCAGAGCTGAATCAAGGTTAGATTGTTTTGAGATTGTCTTTGACATTTATGATAGAGAAAGAGGGAGACAACTATGACTTGATTGGATTAGCTTTTGAATCAAATATCAGCATTTGTTTGATTGCCCATCAATGTGCATTTAATTCTACCTGGAGTAGAACAAAAATATCATTTTAAATGCTGTCTATCATGCATGCCATTTTCAAGTTTCAATCTATCACTTTTGAAATGTTATGTATAGGCTTGTACAGAAGTAACAAAAGAAAAGAGTGAAGTCAACAAGCTTTGTAAGTTTAACAAAATAATTTATTTCCCTAGAAAACAAGGTAAAAATATGAAATAGGAATTACGGTTTGTGAATATAATCCAAAAATTAATCCTAAAATTCAAAAATATAAGTCCTGTCACTAAAAAGTTCTAATTGAATCCAAGTTCTAATCTCGACGAAGTTCCAGTATGGAAGGCAACGACATCCTCTATAACCAGTTTGTGTTGATGTGTCAACAGTTCCTTGTTGAGTCACCAACAATATAATTCCGGCTTTTGAATTCCGAATAATTTAGTGAATGTCTTTGTCCAGAATTTTGTCGAAGAAGAGTATTTTCCAGGGTGAATAAATTATTTTAAATAAAAAAACTAAATTCAAATGGCAACAACAGGAATACCTTTCAGCCTGAAGGTATATTTTACAATTGACTAAATCTACTAGAAAATGTCTCTTTTAACCCACGATTTTAGATCACATGATGGCTCACGTGGTCACTTAACTTGAACAGTGCAGTAAAAAAAAATGCCAATTTGCACATAGGCTAAAATAGCCCTATCTAAGACTCAGATTTCCACACTGGAAATAAATTGAAAAATAACACTGTTTACAACAGACTAACACGTGGGCTGAACATGACCTTGGTAATGACCAATCATTTTCACCCAATGTTTACAAAATTGGAACCAAGGTCAAGAACTTGGTTAACTAAAAATAAAAATGTAGCAATTGAACTGCATTTTTATCGGTCAAAACAGAAAACTGAACCTTCCAAAAAAAGGTCAAATCCAGTGAATAAAGTTATCATTACAATAATGTAATGAAATAAAAATAAAATAAAAGAGAATTTAAAACTAAGACACAAGCAATTAAATTACATATATGTAACAGAAAAATAAAATATTTATTTTTTAAAGATAAAAATAATCAGTACATTTGTGCATTTCATTCCCACTGGGAACCAGTCTACTGGAAACCAGAAATGTAATAACGGTGCAATGATGTGTGGTACTCAAGTTATGAATGTTGACATGTGTACTCAACAAACTGTTAATTGATTACCTTGCTACAATAATCTGGAGAGCTGAGGCAAAATGCTGGATGTTTTATGAGGCATTAACGTAATAAAGGGATCAAAGATGTTTAATGATGGCTTTCAGGTCTTTTAATAAAATTCTGCTGACGTTTGATTTTTGTATTGTTGGATTGTTATTGCGTTACCCAGGATGTTTTATAGACCCTAGAGGAATGTGCAGGGATATTGATACATGTTTGAGTTCAGTTCATCAGTGTGTCTCCCAGGGGTGTAAATTTGAGGGTTAAAAAAACCCTTGGTGTCAGAACTAGGGGTCAATTAAAAAATGTGGGGGTCAAAAATGTACTGACAAATTTTCATCTGACACACTTTTTCAGCTTGAAATAGGATATTGCAACTAGCACAACATGCTCTTCCTCTCTCTAAATACAAATAAACCAACACGCACAATTAACACACAAATGCATTGTTCATTCATAGGATAATTTTATTAGTTCATTTTCCTATTAGTATAAAGTCGTACTTTTAACAGTCTCCTTATAATCCCTTTGTAGCGATATTATAGACCAACATATTCATATAAACCAATACAAAAAGCCAAATAAATCTTTCTGACCAATTGACAGTTAATTTACTGCCTATCATAAAATGTGTACTATCATCGGTTTCACTGTACTTCGTCCTAAAACTCATTTATCCAAAAATCAAAGAGGCTAATGATCCATCTTCTCCTTAATAAGTTACACTTGAACTTTCAGATCTTTCTTTCATTGCAGCAAAGTTAAAAACCAACAAAATCTGCAATGACTCCCTGACTTTGTAATCCAAATAATGGATTTGTCTTTGCAAGTTTACTGATTTCTTTGTTGTGATAGAATGTCTTGGGTGATAATTTTTTTCTACATTTATCTTGTGGCAAACAAGGGCAGATTTTTTAAAATTCTTAAACCCTGTCACGAAAGGATTATTCACTTTTGCAGTCTTCGCAATCGTGCAATCAGAAGTCACATCGGTAATCCCAATGGACGTGCCGTATTCCAGTCACGGGAATTATTTTCACCATTTTTCATTAAAGTTAGATCCACAGCTACTCTTTTGTGTTCTGCTTCTTTCACTTTCATGGCTAATGATTCTTAGTGCATGCCATTTTAATCTGGAGATCACTTTCTAGTGCAACAAGCATTGAGGTTAAACATCTGGTCGACATCTTGCTGAGCTGGATGGAAATCGCGTGAGAGCTCGAGATTAGGGGAAGTTACTCTCTCATAACATTGCCTATGCTTGTCTGGTTCTCTATTTCATATGCTCCGTATAGCAGAGTGCAATGCAGGGAGCATACGAAACAGGCAACCAGACTATGCCTATGCACGAAGCATACAAGATGCCATACCTAATCCAAAGCATTGGATATTAAGTAAATCCTGATTGCGTTTTGCAAATCCTTTGCGTCAAAAAAACGCACGGCAACAAAACATGTGCATCAATTTTCTCCAGCGTGTGTCCCTGATGCACAAATGTGCAGAAAGGGAAACACTGGTTCATGTCAAAATGCTGAAACATAAGCTTTTTCCCAATATTTAAAAAAAGAATGAAAAAAACCCACACTGGCTAAGAAATACGAAATTTGAGATGACATGTCATATTCAACGTAGGATGAATTGGTTTAGTATTGGAGAGCAGTCTGCAATTTGAAATAAAATATTTAAAAAAAAAAAAGAAACAAAAAGCTGAAGTATGATATTTCTTGCAGGCTGAGTATAGTTGTTTTGTCATTGCCACATTCTAATGTTGACAGAAAAAAGAAATTCTCAATTCTTATCCAAAATAAAATTATTTAAGGGGAAATCTGGACCAGAAAACTATTGAGGGCCTGTTAAATGTGAAACTTAATAATCACAATTATCCATCAGTTGTCACTAGTCAGTGATCTTGTGAATTAAATTATAAATACTGGTGGGTTTTATTTTTTTTTTTAAATCTTAGCAATATCCTGTGAGAATATATGTCTTCCGTTTTCATCAAATTGTCATACACTGGCTCAAAATTAATCAATCGTAATGGTTCAAGAAGTATATTTTCTATCCTGTCTCAGTCTGAGAAATGACCTGCCAGAGATGATCATTCCAATCCCAAGACTCCAAAAAAGCAGAGTAAGAATTGTGAGAAGAAGGGGAAGGAGAATAAATCTCCTAAAGTTGTAAGAAATCGTAAGCATCAGTTGCTAAATACATGTACTGTACAAGTGTTTCCCTTTATTCAACATGAGACAAGAAATCTTAAGCATACGATTGCTCCATGAATAACAAACAACCCCAGCTACAAGAACAAGGCTCAAAAACATATGACTTTCGAGATTTAAGTTTTGACTCTTGAGATTTTCATTTTGACTCTTGAGATCTTGGTCTCATTGGTCAAATGACTCTTCAGTTTTGAAATTATTGAGAACGCTGTTTTAATTTTGTACAAATAATCCTGTTCTGCCATCAAATGTGATCTGTTGGACAACTGCACTTTTATGTGGCTATTAGGGCAGAAGTCAGTCAGGTGACCAGCCTCAGGTGTACTTGGGCCTCTTGTTTTAGGATGAAACCAAAAACAGGGTTTTTACTCTTTTTTTAGACCTAATAGACAAGATGTCAGCAAAGTGCTTCAACTTTTCTTTCTGTTGCACACTTTCATACATGTGTGAATTTTCTTTCACAATCATACTTATATTAGTTGCCCTAATGAGAGATAGCAGATCCATTTAGGTCTTATGTTTCTTTGTTCAACTTATACTTTAAGAATTTAAGAACATGTATTTTAACATTTCCCTTTTCAGGAACAACAGAAACTGAAGAAATTGAAAGCTTGTTTGGATTGCAGCCACTATCAGCCTGTCTTTTTCATCAGAGTTCCATCTCGTGGGGAGAGGGAATCAGATCTTGATCCATCAGAAGCTGTTTCTTCTGCTTTATCAAAAGCTCATCTTTATCAAGCTCCACAACAGTTAATTCCAAATGACTCTCCCTCCAGTGGGCCATCTTCAAGTTTAAATTCTCCACATGAAGTAGCAAGTACAGATGACTTGAATGAGGCTATTGATTCTGCATCGGAAATCTCTCCTGATATTCTTCCAAAGGCAAACCCTTTCAACAATGCATTTGGGCCTAAAGTTTTGTCTGCAAGTGATCATTCCTCTAATATATATTTGCAATTTAGCAGCCTTGGATTTTTTCCTGAAACACCTGGATGCCGAAACTTGTCAGCCATCATGACTGGCGACTACTTTGAAGTTGAAAGTGTTTTAGTCATAGATTATGATAACTTTACACATGATTTTACAAACTTTGTTAGTTACACTCTTCAGCGATATCTGATCAATGCAGCAGCAGTTTTGAACAATACCCATGTTCGCTGTCTCAACACCTTCATTACTTCAGCATTTGACATGGCTCGGGATATCCTAATTACCCCAAAAAAGATTGAATTTGCACGTGATCGG
This sequence comes from Megalonaias nervosa, assembly GCA_016617855.1. Taxonomy (NCBI): domain Eukaryota; kingdom Metazoa; phylum Mollusca; class Bivalvia; order Unionida; family Unionidae; genus Megalonaias; species Megalonaias nervosa. Next base: position 103,893 of record JAECUM010008523.1, on the reverse strand, counting down.
GAAAGTGAACTTTATAATTCCCTGCTGCAGATTGCACTGGCAAAGGGAGATGAAATTCGTGAGATGATTGGGACTACCATAACTGCCAATCATGACCAGCTGGTTAAAAAAGCTGAAGAGTATGACTTCATTGGTGAGTAAACTCAGTTCATGATACTGTACTTTTAAAAGTGATAATAATGGAAATATTGATTCCTGGTTCTTACCACGTACACATTTTTGTAAGTCAAGTTGAGTTACACACTGCACAGACCAAAATCTGCCATCATGTAATGTGCTGGCAGATCTGGATTTGTGAAGTCTGTTAAGTGTATCACAGAGGTCTCCCTAGGATTTTAAAACTAGGAGTCCAGGACTCCCATTTTGGTAAAAAATAGGGCCCCACCAACAAAAGTTGCATTCCCCTCCCAGAAGATTAGAAGAACTATTGGTTGCCACTGAGTTTAATTTCCATATTCTTTATAACACTGACACACAGCTCTTGTTTGTCCATCAGTGTGACCAAATTTTGTCAGTTTTGTCAATCCAAGGAAAGGTCTTATTCCAAACACTAAGGCAGGCGTCACACATTTCCTTACAATTGGCTAATGTCTCATCTGAACTGTTCATTGTAGCAACTTTAGTCTCTTTTCAATCTCATTAAATCTTTGTCAGTTTGCCGTTTAACTCCAAAATACTTATCTAAATTTGCAAATGGCATTTTTTCTAAGTCTTAACAAGTCTTGATTTCGAGGTCACATTCACTGAGTGTTCAGCTACACTCGGAAATGAACCCAGTAATGAAAGCTAAAGTTGTTTATTTGATGTACTCTTATAAATAACCACATGTCGATCTCTGTGTCTTTCTTCCTTTAAATTCAACCACTGTAAATATTGGCACATTTTCACACCCAGCAGCCAAAGTCTCTGAATTTGCTGCCTCGCTATTGCATCATGTTCTTTTGATGTACTCTTATAATGGCAACATGCTGATAAGAGGTTCTTTCAGCCACTGAATTCAGTCATTGTAGATATCAGCACAGCTAACACATATCCCACTCAGAAGGTGGCTAAAATAAGTCTGGCAAGTCTTTGAATTTTGCCGCCCACCTTTTACATGCGTACTGAGGACTCCCGCCTAAGTGATTTTCTGTGTCCGATATAAAACATTTCCATCCAAATACATGTGATTAAGCGTTTCCAAGACCTCTGTGTCAGTAGAACTAACAACATAGACAATGAGCTCCCAGCATGTTATCTGACCACAGATCATGATCTCAATTGTTTGCTGATGGACTTGACTTATAAGTGAGTATGTACAGAGTATAGTAGGTAAACAGTAATTACAGTGAGTTTACGATACTGTTCTTAAAGAAGTCATAATAGAAATCTTAATCTCTCATCCAGATGATGGCAGTTAAACAGTAATTACGGTGAGTTTACGATACTGTTCTTAAAGAAGACATATGGAAATCTTGATCTCTGTCTTTCTTCCTCTGAATGGCAGTTAAACAGTAATTACGGTGAGTTTACGATACTGTTCTTAAAGACGTCATGATGGAAATATTAATCTCTCATTCAGATGATTGGAGCTGACCAGTAAATACAGCAATTTCATGATAATGTACTTACAGAAGTCATAATATTGAAAATAGGAATCTCTCAGCCCTAATATAGGAACTAAACAGTAATTGTAGTTGTCCATATACATGTAATAGACTACTGATGAAATGGATTTCTTACATCTTAATATCAACAAAAATATTTACTATCTGTAAGGTACAATTTCATGACCATATGCAAAACCAAAACTGCTGAATGTACCTACTGGACACCAGACCTGAAATTTTATAAAGAAAATGTTTTTGAAAGACATGTCTGAATAATTGTCTGAAATTGTTTTCATCAACTTCTCAATAAGGAAAGTGAGAAAAATTACATTTTGCATGTATATGCGTACCATTTGGGATGACAAGAAATTCCATCCTTCACTTGGAGTCGGAATTAAAAGGCAGGAGCACTTCAGAGTCTGCTTTGTGGTCCCTAATTCGTACCACATAGATGGTGGTATGATGGATTTTAAGAATTATACTAGCACTGTCTATCATTTGATACTGTAAAATGATCTTGTGCTAACGTGTGCCACACAGTATCTTTTTCTTTTTCTGGTACACTAATACAGTTTCCTGAAATTCTTGCTTGACATAATATCATTCTTTTTCATTTACAGTGAAATCAAAATTTCAGTAAACAGAAAACCCCTCACAACTTAAATTTTAATTTATTCCCTATGTTTTTTTTTATTGTAAAGGGTTTCACTTTGTCTTTTTTCAATGTACTGTTGCTGTTGTCTGTATTTTTGGTATCAAGCACATAAGTGCTGTGCCTTGAAAATCAGATGTCTTGAAATGACACAGTAACATTATTCAGTGATTGCAGCTTCTAAAACCAAGGGGAAAAATAGATAAATATGCCAGATGGTATTTTCACAAAGTTTATCTGTACTACTGTTTTATGCTACAAATTATTTAGTTTGCACAAATTTAAAAAAAAAAACCCACTACACCAAACAATCATAAATATGTTTAGTCATTTGCTTTCCTGTGAAGTCAGACATAAATCATCTAGGAAGCATTGTATAGTGTACAAAGCTAAATGTTTGTAGTGCTTGTTTCCTCATCTTTTTTGTGTACAATAGTTGTAGACAATTGCATATCACTTTCAGATTTAAACAGATTTACTTCACTTTGATGTCTCAATGCATCGTTAGGAAAGCTAAGTGGCTACATCAGTTTTAAGTAATTTGACTTATAACATGAAATTATGACATTGGTCACATGTTGTATACTCTGCTCTTGACTATCATGCACACAGTCATTTGAATGCTTTTTGAATGTTGCTGCATTAACATACTGTACATGGAAGAAAAAGTAGGTCACTTTTACCCAGTATATGGGTGACAGGTACAGTTATGCAGGTGCCCCGAGTGGCCAAGTGGTCTAAAGCGCTCACCATTATGGATCATTGCCATCTCACCTCTGTCTGCATGGGTTCGAGTCTTGGGTTTGGCCAATGTCGGTATGTGAGAAAGCTTGCCAGTAGGCTTCTTGTGGGTTGGTGGTTCTTTTTGGGTTTTTCTGGGTTCTTCCTCCACCATTTATACTGGCCACCATGTATAGCCTATCTTGTGCTGAAAAATGGCATTAAACCCTACAACAACAAGAAGAAGAAGTCATGCAGGTAGTTTTTTGGCAAGGAAGTTTTGAGAATTTGGATTGAGCCCAGGCTCATATCTTTTGGGGAGTCTGTTCAAAATTAATTTGGAATCAAACATTTGTGTGAAGTAAGTACCTAACTTGGGAAAATGAAAATTGTGCCCTTCAGACATAAAATATTCCACACCACAGTAGCCATCTTGAAAATAGTGTTTTCCCAAAAAGACTTATTATAGTGTCTAGTTGGTCCTGAATGAATAAAGTGCCTCTAAGTCATTTGTCTTGAAAAATATTCTTACTGCCACTCCTGAGCAGATGGTTGTATCATCACTTGAAAATGTTGCCAATCTGACATCTGGAATGACTTCCATGATGGGCATCTTAAAAGTTTTGTTATCACAGCTTCTCCTGAATTAACAATCATATTAACAAGAAGATTTTCACTTAAAGACTTCTTGCGATGTCTAGTTGGGCCTAAATTGAAATTGTACCTACCGGTATCTTGTATTGCGGCAATAGTGGTCATCTGGATAATCTAACTGTACATTGCATTTTCACCAAAAGGTTTCTTATAGTGTCTAGTTTGTCCTGAATGAAAATATTGTCATTATGGTATTCATCTGATAATCTTGTTGCTGGTTCTTCTGAATGGATGGGGTTTTCACTGAAGTACTGCATATAGCATATGCATGTAGTTGGTCATGAATGAAGATAGTGCTCCACAGACTTACAATATGGCTGCCATGGTGGCCATCTTGTTTAGCTATTTATTGCTACTCCTTCTGAGCAGATGGCCATATTGACATGAGGTTTTGGTATGTAGAGTTTGTACCCTACTGGGCATAGATGTGATCTGTTGTCCATCATGTCTGTTAGCACAAGTTTGTTCTTGTCTCTTCTCCTAAACTACTTGGAAAATTGCATTGAAACTTTATACAAACACACTCACCCCTTTTTCTTGTTGATCCTAAACGAAAATGGTAACAGTCAGACATCCAGTATTGCCACCACATTGGCCATCTTGAAAACTCTTGTTATTGGTACTCCTTCTCAGTGGATGGCGTATCAACACAAAGTTTCACTAGAAGACTTCTTATTGTGTGCAGTTGGTCCTAGATGAAAATGGTGCCAAACCAACGTCCAGTATGGCCAACAGGGCAGCCATCTTGAAAATCTTGTGATTGCTACTCCTCATGAATGGATGGTTATATCAGTATGCAGTTTCACTAATCCTCATGAATGGATGGTCATATCAGTATGCAGTTTCACTAAACAACTTCTAAATATGATGTCTAGTTGGTCCTAAATGAAAATGGTGCCTATCTGATGTTCATCTTGAAAGTCTTGTTATCACAACACCTCCTGAACAGGTTGTCAAATCAGCATTGGATTTTCACTAAATGACTTCTTATGATCTCTGTTTGGTACAAAATGAAAATTTTGCTGACTGGAGTATGGCGCCACAGCAGCCATCTTGAAAATCTTGTTATTGCTACTTCTGATTGGATGATCATATCAACATGGGGTTTTCTCTCAAGGAATTCTTATGATGTCTGATTGGTGCTAAATACAAATGGTGCCAATCTGATTTTCAATATGGCCACTATGGCCAGCATCTTGAAAATCTTGTTATTGCTACTCTTCCAGGATAGATGGTTGTTGTAGCAGCGTGAAATTTTCACTGAGACTTCTAATGATGTCTAGGTGGTCCTAAATAAAAATGATGCCAACCTAACATTCAGTATGGCCACCATGGCAGCCATCTTAAAAATCATGTTGTCACAACTCAGCTTGAACAGAAAGTCACATTGATGTGGAATTTTCTCCAGAAGACTTCTTGTGATGTCCAGTTGGTCTTAAAATGGTGCCAATCTCTTGTCCAGTATGGTGCCAGCACAAGCCATTGTGAAACTCTTGTTATTGCTACTCCTGAATAGAAAGTTATGTCTTGAAAACACTGTTATCTCTACTCCTCTCCAGATGGGTTTTTACCAATAGACTTCTTATGTACCTAGTTGGACTTAAAATGGTTCCAGTCATATATCCAATATGGCAGCCATGATGATGGTCTTAAAAATCTTGTTGTGACTGGTCCCTCAGAACTGATGATCTTTATGACATGGAGTTTTACCAAAAGACTTCTAATGATGTCTACCTTGTTCTGCATGTAGATGAAAATGGTGCCAAACTGACATCCACAGTGTGTACCACAGCAACTAATTTGAAAATTTTGTTACTGTTGAAGAATATCAGAGATGGTTTCAACACTGAACAGTTAAAAGGAAGATGTGACTTTATCTCTAATTCCTGGAAATTCTTTTTGCCCATTGGAGCATCAGTCCTTCATGTGACTCTTGTTTGAGAATATCCGAGGTGGTTTCATTGCTCAGAAGTTGACAAGAAGAAAGGACTAAAGAAATGGTCTTGCAGTGGATTTCTGGAAATCTCCCAGACAGATGATCATCAATTCTGTCAAGGGACTCTTGTTATAATTGAATAGTTTTAGAAAACACTAGTAATGCATTGAAGAATAACACTAAAACTTAATGAAAAGCAAATCTGGAACTGAGACATACTTTCCAGTACATTTGATAATTAAGTATATAAATGTTTTCTTTTTATGTGTTAACTCTTTATACCACCATGAATGTTTTTAAATGAAATTTCACAAATATCTGGCTACCACATTAATTTTAGGGAAAAAATATCTGGCAAGAGCCATTGGATTTTTGGGATTCTTATCTACAGTCTTCCTGAGAATAAACTCTGGTCTAAAATGTGAAGATTGTTTCCTTTTATTAAGACCGAGAAAGGTTCAGTAAATTAGAGACATGACAAGATGTGTGTGTTGACTTTGTAAGAAGAAATATGCATTCAAAGATTTTTAAAAAAGGTTTTTATAATGCTGGTCCCAAATCATAATCTTGTAGGCCCTACTCTCCTACTTCCATAGCCCATTTCTCAGATTTTTGTAGCACTGGTTTGATTCTGAACTGATTGTATTCAGTTATCGGTTATTTGTATATTTCCGATGATGAGTTGTAAAATTCAATGGAGTCCCAGTACAAGTTGGAATTGGTAGATTTCCCAGTTTCTTCCACCTCAGACATTATATCACGTCAACATCTGTGTTATTAAGAATCAGAAAACTGTATAAATTTTTCATTTAACTTAAATAAAATATATATTCTTTAACTGCACTTTCAACTTAATTAAATTGATATATTTCAGGAGTAGACTTTGATGAGGATGGAGTCATCCTGACACCTAAGGGGCTAAAGATTTGTACAGGGCAGATCCAGGAACTTGTTTTAGGGGGACTAAATCAAGCCATTGCAGGAAAGCTGGTCAGCTCTGTAAACATATTGCGGGACTCGTACACAGGTCTGTCAAGCATCAGATAATAAAATATCAACTGTTCACAGCTAGGGACGAACAGCAAATCAGTATATCTCATCATTTCACTTTTTCTCATTGGTTATCAGTCTGTGTTGTTTTTGTACTGATTACTCGTGACAAACTGCATAGACCAAGATCTGCCAACACAATATGCAATGGCAGATCTGGGTCTATGTAGTTTGCAGTTGGACTCATCTTATATGCAAGTATAATTGGTACCACAGACCACAGATCTAAAGTCCCAGGTAGGGACGAATTAAGGACACGTTATTGGAGGTTTGATGCAAATTTTTAAAATATCGCAGCAAATGTCAACCATATGTGCAAAAAGCAGTTATACTTTTAAATCATATTTCTTCAATAAATCTGTTCTGTATGGAGAAAATTACCCACCCACCCCATTATTCTCAAAATAGAAAGGGTTATTTGACTACAAAATTTTCAGCTTTAGAATAGGCCCTGTCCAAGGATTGGCAAGGAGTGAATTTTTTTCTTCTCTTGAAACATTCTGACCACTTGCCTTGTTTCCAATTTAATTACCAATGAAAATATCATATTTTTCAAAACTAAAAATTTATATTCTCTGCAGATAAATTCCCAATAGATAGTGCATGAGAAGTATTATGTTGTCAGATCATTGACTTGCAAGGAAGATATCATGGCTGACATATCAGTTAACCTTTTTGTACAGTTAGTTCAGGAAATTATTTCTTTCCTTTATTCACTTATCCTCAAATCATTCCCAGGGTTATCTTGAGTTCAGATCTTGTTGAGGAACTTCCTCTCCTTTTGTTCACCTGACATAAAATACTTACATGTAGCTTCCCTGAGTCAGTCAGTTACATAAGATTGTGATTTGCTTGTTTGCTTACTGTATTTTAATTTCTGCTATGGCAAGTTTTAGATAGATCAATTGATCAACATGCGTGAGCAAAAGAGCAAAATACCCCCCCCTCTCTCTCTCTCTCTCTCTCTCTCTCTCTCTCTCTCTCTTTCTCTAAACAACCAGACATTGGTCTTGAGAGCTCTCAGATATCACTATTTTTTAATTGTGTATCCATTAAACTGCCAAATAAATACCATAATGAAGTAAAATTCATAGGTCACAAGGTCTAGTGTGCAGACTGAGTCTGTTGGACAGTCAATAAAGATCAACTTAGCTTAATTCAGAGGTGTCTAGATCAAGTTTAGACATTGATTCTTTGTTGGCCAATTAATAGAAGCATCACTGATTAATGGGTGCATTTTTATAATGTCACCAAATTTGAATATTCCTTGCATATTTAATCACTTGTGCATCAGCATTGCACATAAATTACAAAATTAGCCATTCTTTGACAATTTGTAAGAAATTTCCAAAACCCATGTGAATTCATTAACCCTTGTTCATGGCGCTTCATTTACGCATCAGGAGGCAGTACCCTACCAAAAATTCACACGTCAGAATCCAATTTTGTCTCCAGATTTTAGACCTTTTTGCCTCAGATCTAAAGCAGACTGGCCTGAACTGCACACAAACAGGCGAACCTTTGGGGATTTGGAATAAAAAGTGGTCTTGATATGAAAATGATGGGTTCATTAAGCAAAAAAAAAAAAAGAACTCCAACTTTTACCCTTCAGCTCATGCACGAGCAAAATAGCCAATGAAAAATGATGTTTTTAACACAACCAGGCATTAGGTTAACCGGAAATCTCTTGGAAGTTGATGTATTAGCCTGGATGTATTCAGAAATAGCCCCCAGAATGTGTTTCCTACTCACATTTCAGGCAAAAATGACAAAAACCTCCAGAGGTTAATGTGTTAAGCTTGTTTCATCATTATGTTGTCCTATTTGTTTAAACACCTTATAGCCACAAAACACAAAATCTGACTAACTCAGGCATAGATCTACAGGTCATGCAAGCATGCAGATGTACTTGCATTGTTTTAAATGAAGCAAGTAGAGACATTAGAAGTACATTCATTGAACTGAAAGGCATTGATGTTAGCATATAAAAGGGCATATTTATATTGCATATATTGCAAAAGCAAAGGTGGCTGAAAATTTATCTTCTTGGTGCGATGAAATTGCTGGAGGTGTTGGCATTCATAAAATTTAAAAACCTGAGAGATATATATCTTTTCATTATAATACACTTCACTGTAATGTGATTCTTTATATAAAAAAATCACATTGTACCTCATGACCAAACTTATAAAAGAAATAAACAAAATTTTAAAAAATGTAACAAAATAAAACTCGAATTCTCAACATCCTTTAGCTGAACAAATTGTGTGAAACCATTTTACTTGAATTAGTGTATTCATTATATGACAATATGGGTTTTAAGAAATCAAAGGTTTGTATTATATTTGTATTTGACAAAATTGTATGCAGAGATGCCATGAGGTGAAAAGATGTATTTAATTTACATTATGAAATTTATTACATTAGATATAACTGGTGTTTTGTTTATACTTGTGTACTTATTGCCATGCTTTCCAACACATGTGCATTCATCATTCTCACTCTAATATAGTTCACCAATCATTTTCCCAATTCTCTTAATCTTGCAGGTCAGTGTATCAGTGGTCACTTATGTGCCCTAGGTACAGCTCTGTGTGTGTGTGTGGGGGGGGCACATTAGTTAGAAACTCTGCAGGAAGAGAACAAAGTTTCCCTTTGCTTTGACCTAGAGCAAGGTCTTCCATGTGGACAAGAAATATCATGGAAACATAAACACAAAAGGAATGACACACCGTTAAAACAATAAATATTTTCAGAAAAAGAGAAACCATCCCAAATAATGAAGAGGTGTAAACTAAATAAAAAGAACAAAATAGCATAGGCAGTAACTATGTGACTAGAAACTGAGCTATTTGTTGATAAAGCAGACAAATTTGGATGCAAGCTTACAGTGTTACACTGCTTAGCATTTATCTACATCATTGCAGGGAGATTGGGTTTCATTGGGTGCCATCTATAGCAGTCTGTTTATTTTTACCTCTACTGGTCATACACCAGAAGAGCTTATGGGACAATCTGTTTTCCATCCATCTGTTAGCACAAGTTGATTATCATTACTCCTCCTAAACTACTTGGAGGATTGCCATGAAACTTCACACACATTCCATGGTCTTGGTGGTCCCAAATGAAAATGGTACCACTCAGAGATCTAACATTGTTTGGATATGACCATCTTGAAAATCTTGTCATTGCTACTCCTCCAGAATGGATGGTCACATCAACATGGGATTTTCACCAGAAGACTTCTTATGATGTCTGGTTGGTCCTAAATAAAATTGGTGGCAATATGATGTCTAATATGGCTGCCACATTGGCCATTTTGAAAACCTTGTTATTGTAAATTCTCCTGAACGAAATTTAATCTGGCCATGTGAAAGACTTATAGTTAATGTCTAGTCAGTCTTAAATGAAAACGTTGCCAATGTGATTTCCAGTATGTTTGCCATGGCAGCATCTTGAAAATCATGTAATTTCTAATCCTCCTGAATAAAAAGTAATGGTGTTATTGGATTTTCAGTAAAAGACTTCTGTTGATATCTAGTTTGTTCTTAATTAAAAATGATTTGATCTGAAGTCCAGTATGGCTGCCACAGCGGCTGTCTTGAAAATTGTTATTGTTAATCCTCTTGAATGAAAAGTAATATTGCTTTGGGGTTTTCACCAGAAGACTTCTTCTGATATATTGTTGGTCAAAATGAAAATGGTGTTGATCTTCTATCCAGTATTGCCACAACAATGGCCATTGGAAAATATTGTTGTCATTACACCTTTTAAATGGATGGTCATATCAGCATATGGTTTTTACTAAACAACTTATAATGTCTGGTTCGTTATAATGTTGCAATTCAGATATTCAGTATATACAGTGGCCAGCATGAAAATCTTCTTACCACTATTTCTTCTTCTTCTGAATGATCATATTAGCATTGGGTTTTCACTGCATGACTTGTGACATCTAGTTGGTCATGAATGAAAATGGTACTGATCTGACTTCTAATATGACAGTAACAATGGCTTTCTTGAAAACCTTATTACTGCTTCTTCTAGATGGTTGGTCATGCTGGTATTATGCTTTGGTACTAAGCAGAAATGGTGCCACACTGATAATGAATATGGCCACCATAGCATACATCTTGGAAATTTTGTTATCGTTGCTCCTCCAAAACAGAAAGTCATATCAACATGGGATTTCCACCAAAACACTTTTCATGATGCCTTATTGGTCCTAAATGAAGATGGTGCCAAGTTGACATCCAATATGTCCACTACAGAAGCAGATTTGAAGATCTTGTTATTGCTGAAGAATATCAAAGATGGTTTCAACTCTTAGTAGTTGAAAGCAAGAAATGGTCTTACCTTGAATTCCTGGAAATTCATTTCAGCCAGTAGAGGATCAGTCCCATCGAGGGACTCTTGTTTTTTTTATAGCTTTAAATTCCAGATATAATTTCCAATATGAAGAGCAAATGTGTGAATGCTTTCTGCATTACAAGAGAAGGTAACAGGTTGCATTAAGATGGAATAATAATAATAATAATAATAATAATAACAACAACAATAAAAATAATAATAATAAGAGTTAATAACTTGATGACACTAGAGGGGATGAGGCTGAACAGACTGATGGGAAGAATCTGATAAACAGTAGGTTAAACTGAGCACTTTTTGGACAAGAGTTTTATACTCAAATCAAAATCACCATTTGTTCACATATGCAGTATCCGTTATTTCTCTTTAAGGCAGGAGCTCCCAGTTGGCTGAGTGGTCCAAAGCGCTCGCCTTATAGATCACTGACATCTCACCACTGTCTGCATGAGTTTGAGTCTGAGATATGTGAGAAAGCTCGCCAGTAGCTTCCCATGGTCAGTGGTTTCTTCCTGGGTTTTTTGCAGGGTCTTTTTCAACCAAATATAAAAGTTGTCATGTATGGCTTATATGTGCTGAAAAATGGTGCTAAAGCCAAGAAAACAAAAAAATAAAAATCTTTTTATGAACACATTTATTGCCAGCAGTTTTTTTTCTTTGACTCTGGATGGAGTGTCAGTACCTGGTGATAAATAATTTGCCACTTATGAGTCACTTGAATTAAATCAATTTTTTATCATAAAGGTATAAATGTTTGTACATATTATCATCTTTAAAAAATTAAAATATTTGTACAGTGCAATAGATATCAGTTATAAGTTACATGCATGATTGCATATGTAACTCTTGATAAATGTTACAGACATCATGCTTCCTGGCTTTATTCAAAGTTTTAGTTGGAATTGGCATATTTGCTATCAATGTAGTTATGTCTGTTTATCACACATTAATTATGATACATTTTGCATTTAGGCCACTGTCTCAGACAATGTAAGACCCAGAATCTTATTGAAATTAGGTCACTGTGACCACATTTCATGCTGCAGTGACATTGGTTAAGTTTTGTGTTTTGGTGTTTTTCATGCTTTGATAGCCCAATAGACATGCAGCCTTTTATGTAGATGCATCATAGTGATTACATCATCATGTTACCAAAAGCAGGTCACTGTGATGAACATTTCATGCAGTGACTTCAGTTATGTTCTTTTTTTTAAGGGTAATTTCTCTGGTTTTGTTAGCCTAAGAGATATACAGCTTAGTATGTGGATGCATCTTGGTGAGGGCAGCATCATCATACCAAAAGTTGGTCAAAGTGACCTTCATCTTTTGCCTCTATGACTCCATTAGATTTGTGTTTCAGTCAGTTTGTTGGGGAAAATTGGCCACAGAGGCATTCAACAGTTTTATGGATGCAACTTGGCAAATACAAAGCCACCCAACCAAACATTGGTCACTGAGTTTTATTTTATTATTCATTGACTTATGACTACAGTGTTTTGCAAACTGGATGGGGTGGATTGGCAGAACATACTTGTTCAATAAATTTATTTTCGTACATGATGGTAAGTATTAACCTTTTTAATACTAATCATTCAAATGACATATTCTTCTTATAGTCATCCTCCATTAAATGCATCCTAGTTCTCCTCTTTTCCCCACTGTATTACTGCCCTCCTTTTTTCCTCTAGATGAGTGATTTCAGTCCCACTTTGTCAATTTTTTTCCCACTATTATGAGGGGGAAGTTTCAGCTTAAAAAATGACCACATTTACTAGTTTATAACATAGTTCCAAATGCAAAACACCATAGAACCATACCTGACTGTAGAGAATACTGGAAGAACATGATTTACGCTGTGTGCTTTAAATCAATGACAAAAGTCTTTTCATTGAATTAAGAGGATCCATTCAAAGAAGTAAGGAATGGGCTACTCTGACCAGAACTGCATGCAGTAATGTTATAATTTAGTCCATGTCCATCTTGGCAAATTGACCAGTTTGTGCTATATACTGGTGCATGTAAATTGTTTCAGTTTTATACTGAATTAAGTACTCAGCTTTCAGCAGGGCATGTAATGTACATCAAAAATGGATACTGACATGGAGAAAAGTCTGCCATGTTTCCTCAGTTTGAGGTAGATATTAGCATTTCACCTCAGATGCAAATAAATTTTAAAATCTACTTGTTGATAGTACACTGAATGTGTGATCATTGTTACATACTTCTGAGGTTTTAATATTTTGTAAAAGTGCAACCAGTTTCTGAAAACACCTGACTGCAGTGAGTTGTGTCCATATTTGTTGTAAGAAAATACTAAATGCTATACTGAATAATGGGAATTTGTGACAGCACTTTTGTGGAAAATAAAAATCTTGTAACATTGCCATAATTATGGTGTATTTAGCATGCTGAATGTATCTGGATTTTGAAATTAATTCATTGCATACAAGGAGTTTCAGAATATTTGCCATAAATTGAGCCAATATGGCTGACTTTTCTTAATGTCAGTATAATCTTTGATGACATACATTATATATTAGGGCAAAGTATACAAAAGACCCCAGGGTCTTTGTTCAGTAAATTGCATTATACATTCAGGTAAAGTGAGTCTGTAGTTCACCGTGTCAGAGGCCATGTGAACTATATTGAATGTTTACTTTTCTGTTAGCCATATTCCAGTTTTGTTCATCACCTGTGACCTTAATGAAAACCTCTTAGTAAATTAGACAGTGGCAGATCTGGAGATTTGCTGTACATGGTTCAGTGCAGGTTTCACACAATTGTTTTAGGTTATCATAGGCATTATTTTTTATGTGACTTGAAATATCTGCTTATATAACCAAGATCTTGGATGAATTTGATAATGAGGATGATTAATGGATATTAATGAGGTGATCTAGCATTTGATTCCCCAAGCTTGTTAATGTTCTCAGGTAATATTTCAGAGTCTGTTTTGATCAGACGGAATACAGCCTATATTATCAAGCACTTGAATGAGTTTGATATTGAATAAGATCCACACATATGTTAAGATTGTGAACTTGTAATCACCCTGGAGGCTATATTTCTGATAAGATTTTGATTAAACTTGGAATGTATGCTTAAAGGAACAAAATCTCACACAAGTTTAATAAAGAGCAAGAGTCACATGTGGTAATGAGGTGACCTTGCATCTTATTGGCTAATGTGTTAGAACAAGAGACTGTAGTTTAGAATCAGTTTGGATTAAACTTGGTAAATAGACTTGAGTCATCAAAATGTCAGTGAGTGTTGCTGTTAGTTGGAAATAGTTCTCAAATTGCATGTAATTAAAACAAATTTTTTGCTTTTGGAATACCTGTTCCTTCTTTCTAAATTAATGCGATGCAAGGGAAGTAACACATGATATTGACTTTTGAGAATTACAGGTTTGGAGATATAATTCTTCCATATGCTTAACAATAATGAAAATCAATAAATAAAAAAATGTTAGAATGCTGGATGCGGATGTTTCAAAAGAACAGTTTTGAAAAGTTTGCAAAGTAATGCACATTAATGATTAAATGAATAACTTGTTATTTATAACTCAGGAAAAAGTAAAAATAAAAATTATTTTAGAGAATATTACATTTGCAAGCCAGCATAAACTGTGTAGTGTTGCAATTAGGAATAAAAATTTCTTTTACAGATTTAGATGTTTGTGAATAATTGTTTGGGTTTTGTTTCAAATATTGATTTTGCTTCAATAAGAATGCATTTCTTGTAAAAAATCATGTGTAAGTTATACATTTTGCAGTGAATTATTTCTAAAAACTTTGAAATTCTTAAATATTGCAAAGCAAGTTTGATATGTTTGGTGAAATATTCTGAAAATTGCTAGTAGTACCATGTTAAACAGTCTGAAACATTTATTACTTAAATGTTATAACATGCATTGAGCATTTGGGGGCCCCAAGTGGCTGAGTGGTCTAAAGCAGTCACAGTTACGGATCACTGCCATCTCACCTCGGTCTGCGTGAGTTCGAGTCTCAGGCTCGGCTAACATGGGCGCATGAGAAAGCCTGCCAGTAGCTTCTCTTGGGTCGGTGGTTCTTCCTGGGGTTTTCCAGGGTTCTTCCTCCACCAATTATACTGGCCGCCTTGTATAGCCTATCTTGTGCTGAAAAATGGCGTTAAACCCCACAACAACAACAACAAAGCATTGAGCATTATTTTATGGCTTTCACACTTTCAGTGCCAATGCTCACAAAACTATTTGGAATTTTTATTTTGTTTAGTTTTAGCTATGAATTTTATTTTAAAATACCTATATAATAATATTGTACAGCATACACCATGACCAAACTGAATGGATTACTTACACTTTTGGTAATATAGAAGCATAATTGATTCTATTGTCAGCAGGTCAGTGACCAAGGTCACATTGACTGAATGAAAAAACATATTTTCAGACAACAGCATTAGATCTACATCACAGACCTGGACCAAACTTTATGGATGTCTTACACAAGAAGTAAGCAAGAAACCTATCAAATTTTGGAGTCAAAGGTCAATGTTCAGGCTCATTGACTTAAAGAAAAAAGTGATTTCTGTGCAATAGTTCAAGTTATCTACATGGAGAACTATTACAAACAGAGTGGGCCCATAATGTGCCATTCACTATGTTCTTTTACATTTTTGACCTATTTTTACAAATCATTTTGTTCTGTTTTGAAGGAACTCTGACACGTTGCCTTGAGAGCTTGGAGCGAATAGATCGAGAAAATCCAGATGGAGCCTCAACAACTCAGGCTCTTAAACAGGTAATTTTTTTTGCATGTGCTGTTTTCACCCTTGTATAACCCACATACTATTATGAATTTTATGCATCCAGATCTTATGTCACTTTTGTTTTTTGCAAAATACTGTACTTAGTCAAACTGATGACATAATATTATGTATTTCCTGTTTTAACTAGATTCTGTTTACAATACATGGAGTTTATTAATGTTAAGAAGGATTCACTATAAATATGGTCTATATTATTTCTTTTAACTTTCAACAACAAGGAAATAAATGAAATTCTTCATCCATATATGTTCAGAAATGGCTTAATATCTTCTCGGAACAAACTGCCAACTCTCTTGTACGTATAATGGCTTCCATATAAAGAGCATTTAGCACGATGTTTTAGTCGGTACAGTAATCCCCCTCTTGAACGGCCCCCCTGACCAGCGGCCACCCACTTCTTATGGCCAGAATCCTTTGGCACCAACGAGTTTGTGTTCAAAAGTACCCCTCAAGAATGGGCAGCCCTTTAACGCGACCAGCGGCCACCATATTAGTACAAAAATGTAAAATGTTCCCCTCACAAGCGGTCCCTTTTTTATTTCAAATGTGTCCAGAACCAATAATTAATTCATATCGTGACGTAAGGTAAGTAATCAGATTATCTCTATCGTCGGTACATGTCTCCCAATGTCAAGTTTCCATTACTGAAAGAAGTGTTGACTAAAGTACATGTAGCACTAAGATTAATATTATATCATTGTCTATAAAAAGCCGACGTTTACAAGAAATGGGCTCAACATTGTTATGATAGAGTTTTGGGTTTCACATATGTTGAGTTCTTCTCTTTGATGATTACGACTGGACGAAATTGTCAAGATCATAACCGGGTCAGCATAGGTTAAAAATAGATTTTGTGCAGACACACACACACAAAGAGAAATTAACCTTGAACAAAACAGGGTACCAGACAGAGACCAAAAAATCACATGACAACACATTTATCGCTTCCTTTACGAAGAAGGCATTTTGTCCGCTCTACAAAAGTTTTGCCTGCATAAATCATTACCAAACATTAACATGTTATCACGTAAATGGAGACAATTATTTTAGAAAAAGTTGGTTATTCTACTCAACGACATATGGTGAAGTGGGGAGGGAGGACTTGCCTAACAATATTAGGTAGAAAGACTCAAATAAAACAATTTTGTGTCGAAAAGACTAGAATAAACAACGTTGTAACTGATTCAGCAGCAGTGGGGAAAATGGAGCAAATGGAAAGAGAATTATGTATGGACCAAGATTCAAATGACGTTTTTGAATGGTTTTGCATTGTGCATGACAACAAACCGCTCGCATATCATGCTTACACCAATAATAAGAACTATTAATGCATATTCAGTTGAAATAGGTCTATTATTATAACAAGAAGAACCTTTTAATAATTAATGTTACTTTTAAACAAAAATATTAAATAAAGATATTAAATGCTTTGAAGAATGTAGCTTTCTTACTATGTACATTACATATACTTCTCACAAAAAATTTAGTCCCCCTCTGGAAAGGCCACCCATCTTATAAGGCCACTTTCCCGGTGCAGAAGGGGTGGCTGTATAAGAGGGGGACCACTGTATATGTAACTCTCTTTGGAGATTTTACCAGTTGGCCATAATACACGCAACAGTGGACTTAAAATAGATGGGAGATATGTTTGCTCAGTGGATAAAGTGTCGTACTAGTTATCCAAGGGCTGTAATTTTGGTGTCCATCCTGGCCAGCCCAGGCTGCATACTCTTAAGTAATATTTATCAACTTGCTGTATTACATGTAATGATGATATCTTTTCAAGAGCACCTAAATGACAGTGATTAGAAATGGCTCTGTTGTGAGCAATGTGTCTTTTCAGAATGCTGATATGATCATTATCTGTTGAGTCAGAGTTTAAATTTCAGGTAATTTAGACAGTTTGAAATTTGTTCCCTTGTAAAACTAATTCTTTGTTGTGTAATATACATTTCATCTTGTTTCTTTTGTTTCACAAATTGCTATTAGGTACACAAATCACTGTGTAAGTACTGATTTTCTGTTAGAATATGAGTAAGAAAGTATTCTTATCCAAAGCATTATCTCTACTCCTGAATTCGAATATTAGCAAAAAGAGTTCCAATTAAAATGCTTGGTTATTCATTTTATTTTCAGCCTTTATAGTATGTATTCATTGCATTTGCACAATATTTTTCTACCACAGTAGAGTCCTTTTTATCTTGCCTGTGAATTTTCTCACCTATGAATGGCAAGACATAGCTATCAGTTTTCTAGTGGCTGCAGTAGTGATATCGTCATTATGATACAATGTTAAAGTTGTTCCAAGTCATTTATATTTAACATCATATACTGTATCCAGCTAAAATGTTTGCTTTAATATTACTTTGTGTAAAGCTTGTACCCTGATATGCTAGGGTTACCTGTCTTGCCTGCAATGGCGGCAGGCGAGTCATCGCATTCTGAGGAACCCTTGTGTATTATTGTTAATAATGCTATTTTGCAGATTTTGAATGCCGCATATCAGGTGGAGATAACTGTGCGATCTAGTTCCTCATTTATACATTTTCTTCTTGAGAGAATGAAACAGGTGAGATTGTGAATAACCATGTGACCAACTTGAATGGCCTCCCTTATTTGTCAGCATTACCATCAGGCATGCATGTGCAGGATCACGAAAAATGCCCTTTATTTAGAATGAGGTTAAATCACATCTTGTAAAAGTTCAGTATGAAAACTGATACAGTTAGACTCAAATAACCAGAGAAACAGTTGTTGTTTATCTTTTTTTGTCGGATTTTTTAAATTATCTTTGCAAGAACTTTTCATATGGATAAATTTTGCCATAAAGGTGCAAGACCACATTGTAGGATTCTTTTTTATGTAAACTGTGAACAACTGAAGTTTTTGTTCAATATATTCATTTTGCAACTACTAAGAATGAAACTTTAAAGTTCTTTTCAAACAAATTGTGACCTACAAGACTTTTATTCCTTGTTGCGCAATGTCATGCACTTTGGTGGCATTAATGGCAAGCCAGGGGAGGTCATTGTTTTATTCATGTTATATTAAGCTCATTATTATTGTGGCTTTTATCCCGCAGATTCTTACCACAGCGTACCGACTAGAGATAACCACTAGCACAAGCGAGTCATTTAAACATGCACTTCAACTGAAAATGCACAAGGTGAGGTGGTAGCAGGGGAGATAATTTATGAAAGTCTTCCCATAAGATTATTGCTTTTAAGGATACCTATAATATCCTGTAATTACAGCCTCTTTCAAAATCTTTTTCACCCTTTGTTCATGCTGAAAAGAGAATGATGAACAGTAAAACCTGACTCAGTACAAATCTTTATATAATGGATACCTGATCAGAAAGGACAACATTTATGAACCCATATTCTTGTTACATTTAACAAGAGGGCATCTTGAATCTGTGAAAAATTTGATGAATTTTGAAATGCTTATGCAGTTACTTTTTATATTTTATGGACAATTGGTGACCATGTACATATTTCCATTTTGTTTTATGTAATAACCCTTACTTGGGAATAGATAATTAGCTAAGAGTAGTCCAAGAAAATGCACATCAACATGCATAGTTTGTTGATGACTTTTGACTGCTTGGATTTTAGCTCAGTGAAAATATCCAGTAGTTCTCTACTCCAGTATTTCACAAGTGGTCATCCTTATGTTCACATGTTATAATTCCATGAGTATGATCCCAAAAGGCAGATTGTGATGGCATGATGCCTGCAGGGGTGGGTGGTGTGGGGGGTGGGTGGGCAACATCTGTTATAAATTCATGTGATATCTTGAATTTTCTGATCCATATTTACTCCAAAAACCAAATTTAAATGTTTATTAAATTTTCAAGAATTTAACTAAATCTCTTCATGACATTGAATCCATGTTAAAAAAAATAATTTCATCATTTCTGATGCCCTTTCCTCTCTGAAAGCCTAACAAAACCTTGGGGTTATGAAAAGGACAGATAAGGCAGCCAAAGCTTCCCTGCAGTCACCTGTTTATGAAAGGAAAATTTGACTGATTTCAATATTATTTAAATCTGCATGTTCTATATACAAAACATGCAGAATGAAGACTCCACAATAAAACTTCAGCAGATTAAAATGGCATTATTGAGTGGCATCCCTCATATAGAACAGATTGCAGACTTGAGCTGGCGTTGTGTCACTTATAAATAGGACATGCATACCTGACTCATGCATACCTCCTGAAAGGTGAACCTTGACCTCAATAGGATCCACTTCTCAAGTGTATTGATTTCCATCCAATGAGATCAGTGTTTTAACTGTCTTTTTAATATGTACCTATTAAAGAATTTTGTCATCTTTTTCTTCTTATCTTTTATCATCCATGACTATATGTGTACATTTTTTCAAAGGGTTCATCTTGAGTTTTTCCTTCATTTTTAAGTTTGCATTTTCTTAAATTTCATGCAGCTTTGAATTAGTACTAGTATATAGTCAGCATTGTGCTGATGTGCCATTGAACCCTATAATAATGTACATTAATTGAGAGTATGTAGCCAGCATTGTGCTGATGTGCCATTAAACTATATACATACATATATGAAGGACACCTGACCATAAAGGAAAATTTGGGGATCCATCAAGTGTCTTGCATAACAAGTTTTATTCTGTAGGAACTTATAAAATGGTACTAACAGCTGCCTCGCTAGGTGCTCAGCATTAAGAGGTTAGTGTTAGGACTGGTCGGACTAGTGTCAGGATAATGTGACTGGGTGGGACATCATGCTACATGTCTGCGGCTTGATGCCCCAGTGCTAGACATCACTATAAACTGCCACATTGCAGACATCGTAGCAATATGACTGAAATATTGTTAAAGCTACGTTAAAAATCCCAAACACACAGTTTGTAGAATCTTATGATAGGACATTGCTGATGCCTTGTGTTCCTTGCATGTATCACTGCATTACTTGGCTGTATGTTCTTATAATTTCTGCTTACAGCCCACACTTCCTTTGCATGTGTTACATGCACTTTTAACCATCCAGCTTACTGTTATAGACACTATATGAAATTTTCTGTAAGAGAATTATGTCTGTTTCCTGATTAGACATGTAGTACATTTGCAGTTATATATGAGAACTTGTTTGAGTTCAGTTAACATTAATATTCCTTTACAGCAGACAAGATTTTCATGATTTAATGGTGTTTGTGTTGTTGCTTTTTGTCTGAGTGCATGAGTCTTAATACATTAACTCTTTCCAAATACATTCTGGACTGGGTTTATGGTACATGTCGATAGCTTTTTTAGCTGTGAACTGCAAGACAAAGTTGTATGACTGAGTTTTTGGGATGACTACTACCAACTTATTATCTTTTCTTTGTAGAATAAAAAATATTGATAAAGATAGATGAAAATTCTCATTTTTAGCTCTACTGGTCATTGGCTATGAAAGCTTATGGCTCGTCTCTGGTCCATTGTCCATCCGTCTGTTAGCACATTTGTTGTTGCTATTCTTTTGAACTACTAAGACAATAACCATGAAATGTTGCACACACATTCTTCCCAAGGTCTGGTTGGTCCAAAATGCTCATATCTCCACAGCAGCCATCTTCAAAATCTTATTACTACTACTTCTATGGATAGTCATTTCAACATGGGGTTCCACCAAAAGACATTTTATTATGTCTACCTGGTCTTAAATGAGAATGATGCCAATCTGGTTTCCAGTATGGCCACCATGGCAGCCATCTTGAAAATCTTGTTATCACTTCTTCTCCTTAATGGAAAGTCAGATCAACATGAGCCATTGTAGCCTTCTTGAAAAACTTATGGCTTCTCCTTCTGAATGGAAAGTTAAATTGCAATGGAGTTTTCACTAGAGGATATTTTTTTATATATAGTTGGTCCTTAATGTAAATGATTCAGCTTGGACATCCAATATGGCCATATCAACTTTGTATTTTTGACACAAAGATTTTTTTATGATGTGTAGTTGATCCTAAATGAAATTGTTCTTATCTGATGTTGATTATTGCCACCATTGCAGCCATTTCTAAAATCTTGTTATCACTACTTCACCTGAATCTATGCTTTTATCAATATGGTGTTTTTGTTTAAAGATTTCTTATGCTGTCTAGTTGGTCCTAAATGAAATGGTGCCAATCTGACATCTTGTATGGCAACCAAATCAGCCATCCTGAAAATTGTGTCATTGCTACTTCTCCTGAACATGGCAGTATGACGTTTTCACCAGTAGACTTCTTATGGTGTCTGGTTGGTCCTATATAAAAACTGTGCTGATCTGATTGCAAATATAGCCATGGGAGTGGCCATCTTTGAAATTTTATTACTACTTCTCCTTGATGGAACATCGTATCAGCATTAAGTTTTCACTAAATGACTGCTTATGATGTCTAGTTGGTACTAAATGAATTTTGGTGCAAGTCTGAGATTCAGTGTGGCCACCATGGCAGACATCTTGAAAAACGTGCAATTGCTGCATGTCCTAAATAGAAAGTCATTGACATGGGGTTGTCACCAGAGACTAATTATGACATTTAGTTGGTCCTGAATGTTGTTAGTTGAACCTCAAATATGGTTACCACAATGAACATATTGGAAATCTTGCAACTAGTTTTCCTAGGGCCCTGGGTGGTTTTCAACACTCAGCAAATAAAGAGATGAAATGTTCTTAAAGTCCTGGAAATAATTTTCAGGCAGTGGAGTATCAGTCCATTGAAGGAACTCTTGTTTTCTCAAACCACCATTAATGGAGAAGTGAGACATAGCAATTACTTTTCTGGTGCTACAGCTTGTGAACAGTTTGCTATGATTTTGGTTAAATATTTCATTTGCATATATTTCCTAAACCCCTTGATAGATTTCACCATTCTTTTGGTGTGTTTCATTATGAAGCAAAGACAATTCATTGTACAACAGAGACAATTCATTCTGCAGTATAGAAAATTTGTATTCAGATTTTGATTAAAGTTTTCCCATTTGCTTGTATTTCTTGAACCCCATGAAGGATTTTCTTCATATTTTGTATAAATCATCTTGAAGCTTTGACAATTCATTTTGCAAGATGCTTCCTGACCCTTTGACCTTGTGGTTCAAAGTCAATCATAGAAAAATTGCAGTAGGTTTTGGTGAACATTTTTTCATTTGCTGATGTTCCCTAAACATCGTGATATACTTTCTGCATACTTGGAATGAATCATTATGAGGCTTAGACAGTGAATTCTGCAAAATGCTTGCTCACCCCTTTGACCTGGAGTTCAAGGTCACATAAATTGAAAATGTGTGTTACGGTTTTGTTTCAGATTTTTTAAATTTCGTAACATTTCCTGAACCTCTTCCCGAAATTTTCATTAGGACCATTCATTATGAAGCTTATGTGGTTCACTATGTGATTCACTCATTTGCCCCTTTAACAATGTGACAGAGGACACAGAGAAAATTTCCATGGATTTGGTTAAAGCTTTATGTTATTTGCTTACCTTATATTTCCTAAACCCCTGGGTGGGTTATGTTCATACACAAGATGAATGATTATGAAGCAGAGACAATTCATTCTGCAACATGATTGCTCAACCTGTCAGCCTTAATTTTATAGTCACATAATTTACAACATTGCTTCAGGCAGGCCTTGGCCCTTAATGATTAAATGAAAATATCTGAAAGAGTTCTCAATATCCACATAATTTACAACATTGCTTCAGGCAGGCCTTGGCCCTTAATGATTAAATGAAAATATCTGAAAGAGTTCTCAATATCCACATAATTTGAAACATAAAATAAATTAATACCATATTCCTGAAGTAATAACTGACTGCAGAGAACATTAACATTTTAATGAATCATATTTCATCTCATGGAATGTCCATTCCAAATACACTAGTTAATCCTAATGTGTTGAGAGCTGCAAACAGCCTGGGCAGCTGATGCCTTTCCTTCTAATCTGGATCAGTTTCAAGAAACAGGCCATTCCCCTTTCCCATCAAATTCCAAAAGTCTTGCAGAAGGCAAGGGAATCCTGATGCTGCCTAATTATGTTTACTTCCCTCCAGTAGGAAAAATCATGGCTCACCTACCATATATACTTGCCTTATAAGTTGAGTCAAACTGCAAACAACAAAGATACAGATCTACCATGGCATAATGCACCTTCAGATCAGGGTCTATGTTGTTTGCTCTACTGATTACTCCTAACAAACTGCACAGACCCAGAAAGGCTGGCATGTTATGCAATGGCAGATCTGGGGCTGTGCTGTTTGCAGTTGGACTTGCTTTATAAGTGAGCATATATTGTACCTCATGAATTTAGAAGTGGAGGTTCACATTGCTTCTGGGTGCAACAGCCATGCATATAGGTTCTCCGTCAAAATCCAGTGTTGCTGAACATACATAATATTGTAATGCTTTTCTCCCAACACCTCTGACACCAAAGTCTAGCAGAAAATGAAGGAATAGGAATGTTGACTAATCCTGATAGCTTTCGCAAGAGGGAAAACTCATTGGATCAGAAATGTCTTGAATCCAGCAGTGGAGATTTCCAGGAAGATCCTGACTTCTTCAGTGTTTCTGAAACGAAGATGAATATAGGTTTTTCTTCAAAACCATGAGATGCTAAACCTGTACTTTTGACTTAATACCAAACAAGCCCTCAGAAAAGAACAGTTCTTTCAACAAGTGGTGGGCAGAATTGCTGAAGCAAGGCCCAGTTCTTTTAAATTCTATAAGGGAAATGGAGAATTTTCTTACAAGCAGTAACACATCTTTCCCTTATAAGCTTTCATCCCACAAATAGGTAGCTTACTTCCATTACAATCAGGGGGAAGCATTCTATGATTGTTTTGTTGTCATGGAAAAGAAGACAAAAGCCAGAGCAAAGACATTTGGCTTCATACAAATTTTGACATTTTTCAATCAAAGGACATGGCCATTTGTCTAAAATGGAGTCTGATGTGACTGAATATGACTCTTTTCTTATACAAGAGCTGCTACCTTGTAACCTTAGTTACAAATTAGGCAGAATCAGTGAGATACATACTTTATTGGTCAACCTGAACTATCTGCAGTTCCTCCACAGTGATTCAGTTTCTCTCACAATGGCCCTTGCTATCATTGCCAAGAACAGCTGCTTGCTGATAGGGAATTGACCTATCGCCACTTGTCAAGCTGATCAATTAAACCAATCAGTGAGCATAAATTAGACACACCTCTAGGCATTGCTTACGTCTGCCATTTTGCTCTGACAAGCAGCTTGTGGCAATTATGAATTGATTATGATAATTATTTACAATTTTTGCAATGATTTCTTGCTTTCTCGATCAATAAGGGTGAAAAAAAGGCAGTGGGAGCCTTGTAATTCTTACTGTCGATATCCAGATCATCAAAATGGAGGAATTAGATTTATTCCTTTCCTGAAACACAGACAAAACTTCAATGGATAAAGACTTTTTTGTGGTCGCGTGTACAATCAGCTGAATATAGAAATGATGGCAATTACAACATGTTTGTTTGCATAAAACTATGTAAAAAAGCATATCCAGTCCATGGCTTGAAGGGGAAAAAAAGAAATGAAATTAAAAAATATATGTAAAATTTAACATTTCTAGAATATGGGTGGAGAAACCCCTCCCAACTTTCGAGCTTTGATGTATATTATTTTTCTTGTATACAAAGCACTGAACCCCAGTCTGCATTATTTTAAAATTTGAAAATTTACACTTTAATGTTGGCTTGTCCCAGAAACAATTATTTATCGTCTCGATCTTTCAGACACTTGAGTGACTCTTTACTTTCTCATTGGGCTGAAGGAGGGTGGGGATACACAATGTAATAATAAAGAAATACAAAAACAATGGTTTCAGATAATTATCTTCCAATATATTAAGCATGCATTTACATGTTTACATCAACAGGCATCATTGATCAAAATTCCATCCAACAAACATAATAGAACTTTAAAATTATTATATACAACAGTATACTTCTAAACAGTAATTATCTATGATTTTGTTATTAATTTTTAATTAATTTACTTCCAATGCAGCATGAACATAAGCCAGATAAAATTAATAAGGATAAGATTATATACTAAATACATTAGCATCTTTTGGATTGAATTTCCTTGTACATGAATAAGTTCTCGAGCAGCTTTAAAATTTATTTTTATTATTTGCTGACATAACACACTTAGATTATTACTATATGAATTTGAACTAAAATATAAATATTGTCTACTGCAATGTAATTTATGCAACTTTGAAATTTTACTTTTTTAAGAATAATACAAATCGTTTCAATAAACATATCACTTAAGCTGAAACATATTTCTTTGCCAAATACTGCATATTTGTCGGAGGTTTGCAGGGCGTCACATCACGTGATTTGGTAGGCGGAGTGATCTATCATCTCGCGTAAGGTCAATTGGTCCTTTGTCTTAAGACCACTGTTTTCATTGGACCTTTCATCCTAGGGCCATTAGCAGGACCTGATCTGGACTCTGAGGTGGCACCATGAGCAAAACAAGACTTGTAGAAGAGGGAGATATTGCTTGTTTGTACGACTTAAAGTATGAAGGGATGATATTTTTGCTCTGGTTCTATCAACCTGGATACATTGGGTTACCAGTTCGACATACAAGATGAGATGAAAATTTCTTGCATGTATTGGCTCACATGGTCAGACTAGTCACCATCAGCAATCGAGCACCATTTATGTCAGTTAGACAGACAGCTCAGGTGGCCTAGTGGTTAGAGCATCTACCTCAGATGCAGGAGGTGGCAGGTTTGAACCCTAGCAGAGTCATACCAAAGACTTGTAAAAATGGTACTAACAGCTGCCTCGCTAGGTACTCAGCATTAAGAGGTTAGTGTTAGGACTGGATGGCCTGGTGTCAGGATAATGTCACTGGGTGGGACATCATGCTACATGTCTGCAGCATGATGCCCCAGTGCTAGATATCACTATAAACTGTCACACTGCAGACATCATAGTGATATGACTGAAAAATTGTTAAAGCTATGTTAAAAATCCAAATCACACACACTCTACCTAACTGACGTAATCTGAGCTGTGGGATGGAGGTCAGAGACAACATTCTCAAGCTTTTATCCCAGGGATATCTCTTTCCAAATGGCTTATTTTGATATGGTTGAACCTATATCAGTAGCACAACTCCCAAGTTATTCACAGTTTTATTCAGTCACTCTTCTTCTGCTGGATTGCAAGAGCGATACATTCATGCTTCAGATCATGTGCCTGAAGAAAAAAAAATGTTTTTGATGTAAAATATATTTTTTTGATAATACATACCAATCATACTGATCAAGCCATCCCTCACATACATTCCTAGTACAAAATGCACATTTGCTCCTGTAAGCACTAATGACTGATGGGATATGGTTCCAATCCTTGTAACCAAGTAGGAAAAAACTCTACTCTGACTTCCACCTAGTCCAGCAGATAACCTTTTAGCACTTTTGTTGCTAAAATAAACCAGAAGACGTAGTGAATGCCTTTCTTAAATTAAGAGGGTTGAATTTGCAAAGTAGTGAATGTACTCATATTATGAAGTAAACATATTTTACTTCAAAAATTTGTTTTACAGAATAGCTGTTTTTAACATCCTTTTGGGTTTTTAATTAGCACCTAATATTGTTAGGCCAATGAACATAATGCTTGAATTGCTTTCTCAAGGAGCCAATTCAGTCAATTTCAAAATTAATTTAGACCAAAAATATTGATGCAAAAATATGCCATATATACTCACATATACAATGTAAGTTAAGTCCAACTGCAAACCACATAGTCCCTGATCTGCTGTTATATAATGCACTGGGAGATCAGGATCTGTGTTCTGCTAATTAATCCTAACAAACTCAGTAGACCCATTTGCTGCTGCATTATGTGACAACAGATCTGGGTCTATACATTTTGCACTTGGACTTGACTTACATGTATAAGCAAGTATATATGGTGTTAATTGTGAATGGTTCATCCTTGTATAATTACTAATTAAATTGACATTATGAAGGAATAATAATCAGTTAAAAGGAGAAAAAAATCTCAGAAAAAACAACAAATGGTGAGAAGCAGAAGAAATTGAATGTTTATCCTTGGGGAAAGAGTCAATAACCCATGAAAGATGCAAGTAACCTCTAAATAGAAGTAATCATTTGAATCTAAACTATAAATTGAAAGATGATATTTTATGTTATCACATTGAATTAATTCAAAGTTGTTGTTGCTAAGAATACCAGATAATGACTTTTCAGGTAGTAAAAGTCATAAGGTCATGTAGGTGTTCAGAACTGACTATTTCATTAATGGTTGTCACTTTTTAGAATTAGATTATACATACCTTTAAATAGAAATTATTCACTTTATTTGGATTCTTACACATCCATTTTCTTTTTGAGAGTCATTATTTACATGCCTAGAGAAAGACAAGGCAAAATCAATTTTAAATTGTATGATATTTTTGGAAAAGGTCATCAGCAAGGTGTGATCCAGTAAAACAGGAATTTTGATACGCAGTGATGTCACGAGGAAAGCAGTGCATGTTGAAAACAAATTTGTAATACCTGTTATTTGTTACAATAGACCCAACATCCTCTTTTCTTGACCCAGTTTCGTACCTTACAGTTATTGTAAAAGTTCATAGCGATCAATAATTTTTATGTGGAAGTTTTTTTGGATGACATTTAAGGTGCAGAGCCATTCAGAAATCAGGATTGAATCAACTTTGATGAAACAGCAATTAATATTTCATTTATTTTGAGCAAATACACCTACATGACCACACATTGACAGATACTTTAATATAGTGCAATAATCAGTTCTGGAGTTGATGTTTTTAACTCCAGATCTGAAGATATTATCAGGGTTCCCACGCTACCAGGAAATCAGGAAAAAGTCGGGAGAAATGATAATTTTTTTCCCGACTGTGAAAAGTCCTTGAATTTTGCAGATATTGATGAAAGTCGGGAAAAACCCGGGAATTTTCCACCACCACTTGACACCCGAAACAATCACATAATTGAGACGTAACTAAACTGATCATGAGTTAAATTTGTCAAGTTCTAACCAGAATATTTGGAGGGTGCAGTATGGACCATTTGGGTGCTTGCAATAAACATTATATGCTGAGTCAATCCAAATGGTCAGTGGATTAGATTCGTCTAGTAGACTTATAATTTCAAAGTCAGCTCGATATCCGTATCTTCCTTACCTCTCAAGAGGCCAACATAGTGGTGGCAAAGCATAGCTGCTTAATGGATGGCCTAGAGAACTTTAAACGTTGCTAGATCAAGTGATACATGTATGAAATCTATACGAAAATTACTTATTTTCTCAGAAATTGTGAGTATTAAAATTGTTATTTCTTTAATCTGCTGAAAGACAAGATAAAACTACGGCATTGATGAAATGTGACTGGTACTCTTGATTTGCATTGCTAGTCGCCTGAGTACACAAATCGAACAACCCACATTTTCAAATGTTGTAGAGAAAAAATAAAAAATATTAAATGAAAGTTGTATACTGGTTGTAATAAAAATACAAAAACGAAAGAACACAAAATTCTCCATCAGGTTTCATCTATGCATTAGTTTCGTCTAGTCTGTCAGTGGATTAAAGACATAATGATTATAATACTTGCCATTTCTGAGAAAATAAATCATTTTCCTATCGATTTCATGCAGGTATGAGTCGATATAACATAAGTGTAAATTTTCTAGGCCCGCTATATGTTGCTACCGCACAGTGGCAGCAAATTCCAAATTTTCGATATACAGTTGCATTGAGCCTACACCCCGACCTAAATGTCCAAATATGAAAAATGGGGTGGGAATATTTGGAGGAAACTTGGATTAGAAAATGGACTGCTATTCATTTTATGCCAAATTTGTAGTTCAAATTGTTGAATCTCGGAGCTGAAATGAGGAACTGTTGTCCATTGTATTACATATTAAAAAACGATACGAGCCCCTGTATCAGTACATGTTTGGGGACTGCTTTAACCAATTACAAGAAGATAAGTTGATTTTACAGAAAATTCAGTCCTTGTTTATACAACAGTATATAATTTTGAAGGTCTTTTGTCAAAATTTAAATCAACCCTTTTGAAAATGTTTTTTAAATGATGGATTTTTAACCAGATCATCTTAAGGAGATTAGGTTGTTTGAAAAATCTTGTTTGGGATTTTATTGGCACAGATAAATTCAGGGTTAAACTCTTTTCATTACAAGACAAGATTCTAATTATTTGCATTTATTTTATTTTTGAATATACTGTAATAGGAAATGTTACTTTCCATGAGATGCATATATATATATATATATATATATATATATATATATATATATATATATATATATATATTGCTATAGAATTCTTTAGAATTAAAGGTGTGAAAAGAAACAAAACATAATTTATGTTCATTATGTTGTTCCAACTTAGCAACATAATGCAGGTCAGCAAAATAAAGTTTGAATTTTTATTCTGTACATTGAAATGACTTTACATGCCAATTTATAGGAATATGATCAAACTTGTTTCGTGTGATACACTTTGTGTTTTTTTTACATGATCATCTTTTCTGACTTAGATTTTTGGAGAGTCTTGAAAGAGAAACATCTTTAGATTTAGAAAATGCATGTTTTATAATCTAAAATGTTCTTTAATTCCATTCAGTAATGGTCATATGTGAACCTTGAAAAAATTAATTTCATCCTGGAAAAACCCTGGAAATGACCCGGAAATTTATCTTTAGAAAAGCATGGGAACAATGTATTATTTTATCTTATGACATCCCTGTTATTACTGTCATGGTGTTTGTGTCACTCAGGTCATAGTATCACGTTTGCTTGACAACAACTCATCAAGTCATTCAAAGTCGTGACAGTTATGCGTAGAGTAAACTCTTAAAAATATGTGTCAAATCCATGTATAAAATGTACTGTATATACTCACATATAAGTTAAATCCAACTGCAAACAACATGGACGTGATCTGATGTTGCATAATGTGCCAGCAGATCTTGGTCTGTCTTGTTTGTTCTTCTGATTTCTTTAAACAAACTGCATAGACACAAAATCTTCTGGCATATTATGTGATAGCAGATCTAGGTCTGAGCAGTTTGTAGTTGGATTCAACTTATAAGCGAGTACATATGGTTCATGTAAAGTATATAAAACCCATTGTGTAAAAAAAATAAAACTCATCCTCTACAGTATATATATAATATTACTTTTTAGCTTGTTCAAGCCATGCCATGGAGTACACCCCCAAAGATCGACAACGACTGGAAAAAGAGGGTTGCCTCAGAGATGCTGAATAGTCTCAGTGCTAACAGGTACATAAGATGTTGTATACTCTCAGTTCCAACAGGTAAAGATGTTATATAGTCCCAGTCCCAAGAGGTAGATACCTTAAAGCTGTTGTATAGTCTCAGTCCCAGAGGGTAGATATCTTAAAGCTGTTGTATAGCCTCAGTCCAAACATGCAGATATCTTAAAGCTGTTGTATAGTCTCAGTCCCAAGAGGTAGATATTTTAAAGCTGTTGTATAGTCTCAGTCCCAAGAGGTAGATATCTTAAAGCTGTTATATAGTCTCAGTCCCAAGAGGTAGATATCTTAAAGCTGTTGTATAGTCTCAGTCCCAAGAGATAGATATTTTAAAGATGTTGAATAGTCTCAGTCCCAAGAGGTAGATATCTTAAAGCTGTTACATAGTCTCAGTCCCAAGAGGTAGATATCTTAAAGCTGTTGTATAGTCTCAGTTGAAAGAGGTAGATATTTTAAAGCTGTTGAATAGTCTCAGTCCCAAGAAGTAGATATCTTAAAGCTGTTGTATAGTCTTAGTCCCAAGAGGTGGATATCTTAAAGATTGACATATGGAAACTACAGTGAAGTCTGTATTTCTCTTGATGTGCTAAATTGCATGACTTTCATTGTCAGTTCAAAACACAAATTTAAAGACCCATATACAGTTACCCTCTGTGGCACTTTAGGACATCTTTCCCACTCCATAAATTTAAGTATAAAACCTTGAAAATTGATCCCATTGAAAATAAATGAATAAAAGTATATTGTGAAATTTTGGAATTTTGATGCAGAACATAGGAAAACTTTCAAAAATTTATTGTGAATTCTTTTTTATTAAAGGAGATATAAGTTCTAATGCATTTCATCCTTGCATCAAATCACAAATTGAAAGACCATTGGTTTTGTTTGGTTTTGTGTTTTACAGCATAGTAACACAAACAGGTTCTTTAGTGCCGAGGTAATTGAAGAAAAGTGTTTTGGCCACAGACAAACCATGGTAGTTGACCTGGGTTGATTTGATGATAGGAATCATACCCACATCCATTCAGTCGCAAGCCCAACATGCTAACCACTGATCCACTGCAGCTCCTGCCTCCATTAATGTCTTGCAACATGTGGAAGAGTGTATTCTACCTATTCCACATCTCAGAACCCTCACTGATTAAAATAATATCTTTGATGACAATATGGCCCTTTCCGCGTCAGAGTGATATATAGGAATTTAAGTATTGACAAAAATGACATATTTGCAAAACCATGAAAATTAATATCAACAGGAGTACCATATGTACTTGCTTACAAGTCAAGTCCAACTGCAAATTGAAAAGATCCAGATCTGATGTCACATAATAGATCAGCAGATCTGGGTCTCCTCAGTTTCTTAGGAATAATCGTAAGAATGAACAACAAGGTCCCTGATTTGCTGGCTCATTATGCGAAGGCAGATCACGGTCTGTGCTGTTTGCGGTTGTACCCAACTTATAAGCAAGTACATATGGTAAATTCACAGTTGATGACATTGCTTCGTTGCTTCATAAACTCTGTTATTGTTTTTCATTACTAAATGTAGAGAATATGATTTAAGATTTTTTACTGATATTTCACTAGTGTTCTAACCTTTTTTCATATTAGAATCATATAGTTAACAGTAGAATGGTAATAAAATGTTGACCTATATACAGCTCTCCTCCACATAATAACAAGCTTTGCTATAACGTGATTGCAGATTTAACACAGTAATACTGAGGACTCCATTATCAAAATTATAACAATTTTTATTTTATGTTAAAAATTTATCAGCTGAATACTTTACATCATAGCTACTGTACTTGATTTGGAGATTACCAGAACATGCTTTTACAGTCGCAGTTTAACTCTAATTAGCCACCATTGTATGCAGGCAGTTTAAGATATTGGATTCGATATAGTGATTTCTTTAATAAGCCATAATTGTCACTGGTCGATGGTAACTAGTGTATTTGACAAAGGTGCACAGGACTGTTGAGTGTGCTTTTAACACCAAAGCTTCCCTGGCAGATCAGTGAGTTAATCTCTGTAAACACAGCTCACTGATTGTACAGTAGACCAGCTTATTGTTGATCATTGTTTACCGAAACCTGGACAGCAACAGATCATAGAAAGGATTAAAGCAGCGTATCTTTTGTACCTACTGCCGCTTTTTGTACTCTATTGCCATGCAGCCCAGAATAGATAGTTCCTCATTTGCATAAGTAAGCTACAAACAAGGTCCATTCAAACATTTGTCACTTTCTAGTGAAATCAGATTTAAAAGTGAGTTCAGTATTATTATTATCAGTCTTTATGAGTGAATTAAGACACTTAATCCTCGCAATTGAGATGTCCAGGAATAAGATTGTGATTTTAAGGGATTCATGGAGGAGGATGTTGAAGAAGCTAATGTTGCACTATGGGGACATTTTAAGTTATTTGATGATGTTTAGCACATGATGTGATATCGTTTAGCTGCTAATCATCATATTTAACTGATATTTTGAATTGTAAACAAGATATTTTATTGATAAAAATGACTTGACATTGCCCAGTGCATTTGTTACAGACAGATGTTCATTCATTTTGTTGCAGAATGGATGAGGAAGTGGTAAATGTGTGATTGTGAGCTCAGTAATTAAAAAAGAAGATGTTTTTAAGACCAGGATGCATTGGCCTCAAGTACAACCTGAATTTAATAATGGGGGGCAAGCAATATTTTTCATCATTTTAAAATAACTTAAACTTGATGCAGTTGTAGATGGAAATTGTAGCTAGAAAATATATTTATTAAAATGAGGTGTTTATATCATTGTTTTATTATTACTGATCCATCATGTGTACAACATTATGGATTGAAAACAACCTGAAGCTTGGTATGATGTTTTTATTTTCTTTTGAAACATTATTATTGGAAACAATTAAATGTATAAATACCATGCAGAGAAATCAAAATACCTAATTTACATAAACTAACAGTGTTGCTGAACAGTTTGTTTTCCTCCCAACCCTCCCCAATACACAAGTACTATCATAATTTTTGATAACCCTGTTCTGTATATTACACCGTCTGCAGTTACTGACCCTGACTACCATGTTTTAATGCAGGAGAGCTGTATATTTTAACTGTCTGCCTCATATTTTATGTGCAGTATGCTACCTGGTGCTCAGGCCAAGGGTGGAAAACTTGGCATAACAACATGGAAAATACCAGTTTATTTTTGCATTGGACCAAGACTTACAACAATATTGCATTTGGCCAATATAGTACCTAGTTACTGGACACCTAGACAACTGATTATGGGACACCATGGTAACAAATTCTCAGGACACTATGGCAGCTGATTTGGGATTTGCATAGGCCATATTAGTGCATATTAAAAGAATGCTTGCCAACCTGATTCCCCAACTGCACCTTTCTAACAGAAATTTTTTGTTAGATTACAATTTTTTGTTGGATTACAAATAAAAATATTTTCATTTGATTTTGTCCAGACTTGCCAAGAGCATATCCTCCCAGATAAAGGATCGACTTAACAAGTCTCACGAGGCATTCTCCCATGCCCTGAAACAACTGGAGGCAAAGCATAGTGGCAGACTTGATAAGATAGAAGAGAGTAGGCTACAGCTTCGGAAAGTCCATGCCCCACGTGTGGCTAAAGTTGCTCTAGAAAGCACTTCTCTCAAGGATGTAATTTTGTATGGTGAGTTCTGTTTGTCTGTTATTTCAATGCTTACAGTTGTCAAAGACTTTATAAATAATGTGCAATCCTATATAATATTTTTCTACCTTCATGTTAATTCTTGAACCTAATGTCAGGATTTCACATCAAGTTCTAATAAAAACCTGGACCCTGTTAGATGCTGTGAATCAGGAAGTACATCAGCACGCTAAGTGTTCATAGGGCACAGGTGTCCTTTGCAGAAAGTTTCACTCTTGGTTTTATACCATTACTGCCATAACACAACATTCTAAGAACATGATCACGGACTTTTCTCTCCATGCTAATTTGCATAGGTAAAGTTCTCAAAGGGGAACAACCCAATTCATTTTAGGTTATAGTTAATAAAAGAGGTGTGTTGAAGAACTGTAATCAGTTTTTTTACTCCATATATAAAATGCAGAATGGATTATTTTCATCATCAGAATAATGCTGAAGTGTGATTTATTTTTGAAGGCAAAATATCAAAACACATTTCCTATGATTCAGGAAGCATCAAATTATCAAACTGTCAGCAAAACATGCAAGCCCAGCAAAACTAAATTTCAGATCTCCTGGTTGACGAAATTTGACTTTATGAAGCACAGAAACAAGGGGAGCATTTCATTTTTTGCACATACTTAAACAACAATATAGACATAGGTTATTCTGGAGTGTATGAAGTCCATCAAAATAGCAGAATATATTTCACACACTAAATTGAACATTTATATTAGCTCTCTTTATTATTATTCATTATTGTAATCTTATTAAAATACCAACTATTAATTAGCCCATACTTTTCAGGATGTTTTTAGCTATGAAATAACTTGATTAAAAGATAATAATAAGCACATGCTTGTGTTTGCACAGTCGATTTGTGTTAATAAAGTGGCAACACCCATATGGACAGAGGTGTTTCTTACTGTTGTATTACATGTAAGGTCCCCATTTGACTTTAAAATATTGTGGCTCCCTCCCCCCTTCCCTCATTGAAGTGGTCAGTTCCAAATGTGATGTATATTTTTTTCAATAGAGACAAGCAAATCTCATGGTTAGTCTGCATTAGATACAGTTTTAACATTATGGTCATCAAGAACAACTCAGTTCTGACCAGGATTAGCTCAGAAAATCCAGCAGCTAAGTTTGAATGACCGTATCATCCAGTCTCCAGTGAGTGCAAAGATGAACACAAATGACACTTGCATTACCTTCAAACCCCCTATTGAACTATTGAGATTCACAAAGACTACATCTAATTCTGCCTATACTTTGCCATCCAGTGGATTTTAAAGATAGAAACTTGGTCTATGTTTTTATTTGATGTCAGTGTGGTTGTGATTGTTTGAGTGTTAATTAATATGTGTTTGTGTGTTGTAATATTTAACATTGCTAGGACTACAAATTTTTCCTTTTATAAGTGTATTAAATGCTTTAAGGAAAACACAAGTTATTTTCTTTTATTCAGATTTGAATTTTCAATAATTTTCTATTGGCTTATATCAAAGATAGCTTTTTCTCTATTGGATGATGTGTTTGTCATTGGTGCTTCCCCCCCACACACACACCTTGTACCACAAACCACACTCTCTTAGTCTCAACCCCACCCCCTTGCACTGTCTGGAAATATGGTTGGTATGTTATACACAGTTTGATTGGAAGTGGCTAGGTCATGTAAGAACATTGTTCATCTTCACCAGGTATGCCTCAGGCAGGCCGAGAGATTGGAAGAGGTCAATATGGAGTTGTATACTCCTGTGACTCCTGGGCAGGGCATTCTCCATGTGCCATAAAGTCTGTTGTTCCCCCAGATGATAAACATTGGAATGATCTGGCATTGGAGTTCTTCTACACCAAGTAAGTATAATTATAATAGGGCTGTGGTCCTGGGTTTAACCCCCAGTGCTGATATATTGGAAAATAATGCATACTGTGGTTTCATTTATTCTCTTGGGTCTGATTCTCATGGTTTTGTAAATAAAAGACATTGTCTTGGGTACTTAAATTCATGGATTTGCCTTTCAAAGTTCACATTTTTGTACATATTTAATTTCAAGGATTAACCGCAACAAAGACCCAAAATAAAGATGACAAAAGTAGAAAACTACACCAGCAACAAATGGCAGTCACTAAAGTGGTTAAAACAATAGATCTAAATGAACGGCATTAATCAAATATCTGTCAAGATCAATCACTTACACTTAGCATAAAAGGGAGCCAATGCAGCTAGCAACATGAAGCTAATTGGTTGTTAAAGTATATGTGTTTGATCACTAGAGATGTAAAAATTTGGGGAATGGGATCAAAGGGAAATTGTATTAAATGTGAACCTGAACTGCTTTGTTGTAGGTCCATACATATCAATCCCCAAGATAGGTATATACAGAATTATTACTAATATAAGTGGCAAAAAAACTGTAATCTGATCATAAAAAGAGCAATTTATATATTACGTGCCATAATTACAGAAAACTGTATGAAAAACGTACATTTAATTTTGCTACTTACCTGGATCTGCAGTTAATATTTTTGTCACAAATCGGCTAAATTCATGTGGATTAGTAGTTAGTATAACAGTATAGACACAAAAGAAATTGAAAAATTATTTATGCATAGCACTCACTTCAACTAGTTTACATGTCTACAGTAACTTTCACAAATAGACGTAAAGTCCACAAATGATGATTGTTGTATTATCCTTGATCTGCCATGGTTGTCCCTTAATGATGGTCTGGTGCAACATGTTTTTAAGTTTAACAAAATCTCTTCTCCTCTAACATTTTTCAGTCATATAACATTCATTAGTCACATTGATACATCCTGTTTGCTTTGGGTTTGTTTTTTTTTTTTATGTTTAAAATGATATCTGGCGCATTTTATTTTTAATTTAGACTGGTCCGCTATATATGTAGTATCAAAATAGAATGAATCTAGGACAAGTGGTTTCACATTCAAGAAACCGGTCTGTTTTCTTGGAACTGTTTGATGTAAAATTCGTGCAAAATTTAGCACATTTACACATGTGAATTTTTTTTTAAAAATTTTTTAATGTTATTAAATAATAAAGATTTTTTCCCCTTATATTTAAATATTTCATTGAAAAATTTCATTCTGTGTAGTTGTCTATTTTGTTCATTTTTTCGTAACATGGTATAAGAAGTGCATGTTAGGGTAACAAGTTTTTGTGTTGCCCTTGCCGTGACAAAAAAATATTGTCTTGGGTGTCCCACTAATATAAAGGTCCAGTAAACAAACATGAACAGCAGCCCTGACTGGAACAGCTAACACTAACTAGATTCAGGACCACAAACTTGAGGCAAAAATGTCATTAGTTAAACCAGACATTTCTATTGAGCATTCTTTTATTTGAATAGTAGTACGTATTTAAATTTTATTTAGTTAAATATTTGTTAATCAGCCTTGCTGTTGCTGTTAACGAAAGGTATTGGCCCAGTTAATGTCATCAGGATCTCAAGACAAGTATGTTTAAGACACGAAAAAAATGGTGCATGAACCATGGACGGGCACGAAGTTGGGATGGTCGAGCTTGAAATATCAGCATTGATTCTTAAATAGGTCGCATGAGAAAGGATTGTGTTATTGTATTTTTATGTAGTACATGTATGACAAGTAAATTGTAAGCAACCATACAAGCCCCAGTGATGATGAATAAGTGCATACACGACATGAGCCTCGAACTGTAATCATTATTCTAACTTGATCTGAACTTGGAAAATTGTTTTGTTTTTTTTAAAATGGGTACCAGGTTCATTTTATTACCTGGGTTATTATCAGTGGGTGAGTACCCAGGTACCCGTTGGCATCTTTAATGATCACTTCCTTAAAATACTGTCCATAAAGTTACACCATAAGTACATTATATGTTGTTGACACTGTGGCTTAAGTGTGGTAAAATTCAGCTTAGACCACCATCTGTTTGGATATTGTCATCATTCCACTTGTGAGCCTTTGTTCAGTGCAGTTAGCAGGCAGTGTCAAATATTTGATATGTTCTGAGCCATCAAATTGTGAAGATCTTAAATTGAATTGATATGAGCCTGCCTCATGTACAAACCAACTTGAATTCAAGACTTGACAGTAAATATACTACAAAAAGGAATTCAAATCACACTTCCACAACCTGTACGCTAAAGTCCTCATGGAGGCCATTGGGGAAAAAGAAGACATCACTGGTGAAGATCAGCGTCATGTTAATGGACCTTAAAACATTGATTCATGATGAATGGATAATTGCGGCTTGTGTGAAAATGTAAGGATTATTTACCACAGTATATCAGTATGCTAAGATTTGTGATTTCCAAATTTTTTTTTTTTTTAAATTTTATTTAAATTTTGGAAAACAATATGCCTTACCTCACAGAAATATCATTTATGCCATATTAATTTTGTGGAGGCAAATTTTTTAAAATAATTTTGTATGTCAACTTAATTTGTAAGACTGCAGTTTTTGGCCATGACTACGTTTGACTGGTCTTCTTTCTTGTGTAAGGCTGTTCATCACAGAAATTTAAAGGGAACCGGTTGAGTAAAGATGAGTTAATACAAGCTCACACTAAAAATGTTGGTCTTTGGTAAACCTTTTTAAAAATATTTAATGAAATAGTGCTTTATCCATTTCTTTTAACTTTGTAAAGATTACCATGGCATGGACATATCTTTTTAAAACAAATGTAAATTAAGTCTTCAGAAGTTGCTTTCCAACAATTTTGCAGTGCAGTTTACCAGGGTAAGTCTAACTTTGTTTAATTGAATATCAGGAACATTCCTCCCCATGACAGAATTCTGACATTACTGGGGTCTGTGATAGATTACAGCTATGGAGGGGGGACAACTCCTGCAGTATTGCTTATTATGGACAAACTACAGAGGGACTTGTATGCAGCTATCAAACAGGGACTGGATTGGATTGGCAGGTATGCATTTGTTTTTAGACTTGCCAGCATCAACAGATGATGAGATATACTGATGTAACACTTTTTCATTGATGATGATGGCAGCAACAATCACGTTAAAATTTTATGTTTCAATTTTTAATCAATTGTTTTCAGAGTTTATCCTGTGAGGGTGTAGCATAATATTTATACTGTGAGGATGCAGCATAATATTTATACTGTGAGGATGCAGCATAATATTTATACTGTGAGGATGCAGCATAATATTTGTAGGCAAGACATAAATATAATGTGACATTTACATGTTGATCATGAAGACATTATAGCCTCACTCGGATATGCAGTCAAATGAAATGTGCAGTGTCTGCATTTCGATTTTTTAATATAATATATTTTGAAGAAGAAATGTATTATTGCAAACTTAAATCAGTCCAAAACATTTATTAAAAAAAAAAACTGCATTCAGAATTTAATTTGCTTTAATTCCATTCACATTCCACTCATGTTTTTGTTTAAAGTGTTCATCGGATAATTTATCGTTCTTGGTCTCAAAATGCTTTTAGATGTAGTATTTATTGCCTCCATCCATTGTTCCCTTTTGTTTGGAACAAAATGGCAGTACATATTGACTAAAGTCAGGTTAACCACTTTTTGAGAATTATAAAGGGAGAAAACGTTTGATTTTTTTGTCATATTAAAAGTGTACTTTAGTTAAATAGTGAATGGATAAAATGCCATTGAATTCACAATAAATGAAAATAAACTGCAACTGCAATAAGTGTAGAAATATAGTTTCAGAGTATTTGACAACAAATTTTATTTCTTTGTTCAGATAAAAACTATACGTATACATGGTGGTTGTTTTTTATGTCTGTGTAAAGAATATATCCTTGGTTTTGTGAAAGGGCTTTTGAATGTGGAAATGTAGCATCAGGTTGAAAATAATTGTATTTGCATAGCATTTGTGCTCTCTATTTATATTCATCATTTCATTTGCATTTGTTCTGCATGTCATTTGTATTCATTCTGCATTGCCTTATATTCTGTTTGCATTCATTCTTTATTTGCTGTGCATTCCATTTTTTTATCACCAGTAAAATTACACATTTTATGGTCTGTATAATTTCTTCAGTCTTGATTAATATCAAGTATCTTTGGTATTTTTAGTAATTTTTCCCGTCATGTGAACATCGTGACTAACGTAGAAAAGATGTAGAATTATTTTGAATATGCCTTGAAGAATGTACACTATATCTGATCAAACCTTTTAAGCATCACATCGACTGGAAATTTTAGCAATTGAAAATTTTGCATTGGAACATGATGATTTTGTGCCGGGCATAATGAGTCAGGCCGAGTACAGATGCAACTCCTGTCTTAATATTATGGTTAAACAAATCCAAAAATACATGTCTATTGTTGAGTTTGCCTTGATGGAAGTTTGACGTAACAGTCACTTTGGTATCCGTGTCAGTGTCCATATATCTGTCTGCCCACACCCTAGGTTAAGGTGAAAGTTTTTTAGATTAATATTTGTGTTAAAGTCATTTTTTATTGTCTGTCTAAATAAAAGGAGGACTGAAATAAAAGTGAGTCTCTTGTTTTGCAAGAGTTACTACCCTTGGTGTAAATAATATGGATGGAAAAGATGATTTTTCACTTTTGGGAGGTAGCAGAGCTTAGTTTCCTAATGTTAATGTGAGTTGGTAAATATTTTAGGAAAAAAGATAATTTACAGAAACATTTCCTTTCTCAAATTTAGCAGAATTGTTATTAGCACTTTGTTCCAATTAGTCTGATTTTCAGATCAATCCTGTCTTGAAATAGCCTGCGTACCTTTGTGGTGTTAGGCCCCAGCTGTATTTGTCTAGTTTTTACATGTGTCCATTTATGTTTGTCTTTGTAAGTATATTCATCTCTTGTATCACAAATGTTATTTCCCAATGACAACTTTTAAAATCTGATGAAATATCAAGATGATGAAATTTAGATTTTTTTCTTCTCATTTTCTTCTAAATTTGACTGTTTTATGGTCACTCTTTGAGATTAAGATTTCTCATCTTCTTGAACTATCAGAGATCACCGGACTTGAGTGACCAGGTTATTGAGGTATAAATTTATTGATTATATAGTATTGTAACCTATCATGAGAGACAACACTTGCCCACTGGTCACATTTATAGTTTTATGTCTGCTGGACAATAAATATATATATATATATATATATATTTTTTTATATTTCAAGGCTGCAGGTGTCAATTGATGTAGTTGAGGGAATCCGATATCTTCATAACCAAGGTCTAGTTCATAGGGACATCAAGATGAAAAATGTCCTGGTAAGCTTTTCTTTTTATAAAAATTTGTGTCAGATTTTCTGATTAATATTAAAAAACTGTAAGACTATGTCTTAGTCTGTATAAATATATTTAAAAAATTCTCCAAAAAAACATCATGGAGCTTATTTCCCTGGTAAAGTGTAAAATGTAAGAGGGTGTTAATAAAAAATGGATGTCTGATCATGGTATCCTACTTACAGCTCTTGTGACATAGGTCATTTGGGGCAATTTTCAACATACCAAGGGTACTTATAAAAAAAAGTTTTCAGGAATTGAAATGAGACTTATATAATTTTGTTAGTGATATATCTATTGAGGTAGAATTCTGCTAGAGTTATTGCCCTTAGATCCACAATGATGTGCTGCTTGATCAAATTTTAAAACTACTCACACATAGAAAAATATCAGAAACATTGTGGAAATATTAAAAGATTTTGATAAATATGTGATTTTTGCTATTAAAAAAAAAACTTTTCATTTGTACTTAAGTCTGTATATGCTTCTGATGAGAAAGGAATGCCATCTATACTCACTTATATGTTGAGTCAAACTGCAACAACATAGACCCTGAATGGCCATCATATAATTCATTAGCACATCAGGGTCCATGTTATTTGTTCTGTGTGTTAGTGTGTGTGATTTAGCTTTTTAACGTAGTTTTATCAATTTTAGTCATATTGCTACAATGTCTGCAGTGTGGCAGTTTACAGTGATGTCTAGCACTGGCATCATGCTGCAGACTGATGCAGACAGTATACAGAATTTCTGTGTTCAGCATGTGATCTAGATTATCCAGTGGTATTCCAAGAAATTTAAATGCAGTGGAATGAACCTATTTATAGACATGCTATGAGTTTGAAGATAGTATATACACCTCTAATCAATGGTCAGTTAAATCTATGCTTTCCTTGAATTTTGTCATCTTTAGTATATTCAGCATTTAACCTTCAGATCATTTATCTTTTTTATGTAAATTAATACATTGTAGTTGGATGACAGAAACCGAGGCAGGATCACAGATCTTGGGTTCTGTAAACCTGAAGCCATGATTAGTGGAAGTATTGTGGGTAAGTTATCATAACTTAATTCACATCAGCCATACGAATTTTAATAATCAAATTTGTAATTTCATTAGCTTAAATATTAGCATGACATGATCTTTCGAGATGGTCAAATCTGGAAAACCTAGGGAGAAACAAATTTTGATGAGTGACCATTTACCTTCGTACATACCAGAATCAGGGATTGCAGAGGTGCACGTTAAGCATTTTCCAGTGGGTAGGTTAAATACACTTGTTGGGACACTGTGTATGGTGGGACACCTTACCTTGATTTCTAAAGTAATATTTTGTGCACTGTATGGTCTGGGACAGATCTTTGTTTTTGAGTAATAAGTTTTGGGACACCCTTTCAATCATAATACTGATGCTCAGCTGGTAAAATGATTAAGAAGGGTATCAATTGTAGGATTTAAAAATGAACTCATTCAAAACATGCATGTCCAAAAATGGACTTAGACTTAAATTTTGTTAAGAATAAAAAAAAGGTCCATGTTTTTCCAC
The DNA here is from genome assembly GCA_016617855.1 of Megalonaias nervosa. Classification (NCBI taxonomy): domain Eukaryota; kingdom Metazoa; phylum Mollusca; class Bivalvia; order Unionida; family Unionidae; genus Megalonaias; species Megalonaias nervosa. Next base: position 60,278 of record JAECUM010008523.1, on the reverse strand, counting down.
ACCTTTCTTCCTGACTACAGACTTTTGAGCACAAAAGTTTATAAGTTTAGGTGCAATAATGGAAACTCTGCAGGTTTGCAGTATTTACAAAATACGTTAAATTCAAACATTTTTACATTATCATGCCACTATTCCCATCAAGAAATGCATATAGACTATGGTATGCACTGCATTTATCTGTTTTATTGTGGTATTCATTACATGATACTAGTATCTACATTTATTTGGATTTTAATCATTTGAAATAATAAATTAAATATTACTTGCTGCAGAGTGACGTGCCCATAAATGTTATTCACCCTTGGGTGTTTACTAGCAAGTATATTGCTTCCATTTTAATGTAAGTCCAAGCAAATTGTGTTGGTATTATATTTTATGTTTTGCTGTACACTGTGTTTAATGCAATAAAATTTTTGATTTGATACACATTTGCATTTTTTATGAGCCAGGTCTATTTCCCAAGTAATATTTCCTTAGTCATCTGCAAGCACAGAGCCCTTAGCTTGTAATTGCAACATGCACTTTGTTTTCACAACCCTCTGATTGGGCATCGTGCCAAGTGGTCCTGTGTTCAGATACAGCTTATTTGAACTTCCTATGCTTAAAGTGTCACATACAGAGCCCCAACTGTTCCATTGTTTCAATTTATTCTCAAAATTCCTGTGAATGCTGGTAAAAAGAAACCAATATCAACTTCCCTAGGTCATCCTACTTTGTATATGAAAAAATGGCATACTTAAAAGAATCTGAAGTTGGCTTCTGGGGTTGGTTTGCTTTGTAAATAAAATAACCTTTTTTTTTGATAGCCCAAGTTGAAACAACAAATTTATTTCTCCCTGCCAGGTGTGTTTAGTCACCACCCAAATTTTTATTGTTTGCCACCTTGTTATCATATTTGATGCAAACAAACACTGATGTCAGCAGGGTACAATAGCATACTCAGTATTAATTGTCTTTAAGAATACTTTTGTAACCCATGCTAGCAAAAATATTGTCATTTGCACTGACAGTGAATGTATTTAATACTTACCGTATTTGCCAGCCTATAAGATGATTCTTTTTGACCAGAAAATCTTAGCTACGTCTTATGCTCCGAATCAACTTATATATGGGTTATGTCAGCTGAATCGCATTATCATATTTTTGTATGGAAAATAATTCTCCAAGAGTACAAAAAATAATGTGTAAAAAATATTTCATTTTAAGGAAGAGATCGTGTCTGAAAAAATATAGAATCCCACATTGAGTATTTTAAATAATTACATGATCATCAGTATTAAAAATTAACATAGATCAGATGTAATTGCGCTACAGTAGCATGCATCAGTAATGTATGTTGTTTGTAATATACATTGTTTAAATTTGATTACATATATGTGCGTTAGAATTTACAAGTTAGAAGATAACCATGACAAAGATATATTCCATCACAATTTTCTTCTTGCACCTAATGATCAAATAAAATGTATGCCCCGTTGAGAGGGGGAGAGAGAGAGAGATAGACAGACAGACAGACAGATGTCTTCACACTTGTAAATCTGTATTGTTCACTTACCTGATGACTGATCTTACTCATGTACAAGTGCAGTATTTCATTATCAATTAATACCACTAGGTAAGCAATTCCTTTTAGTTTTTGTTGCCACATCCATTATTAAAAGAATCACATGGCTGTGTAGTGATATTTACATGCTAATTAAATATGCTACAGCTGTATTCAGTCATTCCAAGCTGACACCTGTTTGAGGTCAAGATTCAGCAGACCAGATCAGATTAGTGAGGTTACCAATAGGAAATGAGGCTACCCATGGGTGGTGTCAATACTGTACCATATAATGAAAGGAAATACCAGGTGGTTACTAGTGTAAATTTCTCATCCAGTGACATTTTTGAACTTGCCGATGGAAAAGACAGCAATTTAAAGTACATCTAACATGGGCAAAGATAAAAAACAATTGCCGCCTAAATACAGGAAGAGTACATGCACTTTAAACAAAATCTTATTTGTTGGGAATGGAGAAGTCGTTATACTTGCAAAGAAAATTAGCATGCAAAATGGTCATTCTTGCAATTTAACCTAATGGAGACTATATGGATATAACTATTGTGAATATTTAAACCCTGAAAGAGTATGGTATGTATTTTCATAGTTTACATTTACTGTTTCATTTGTTAATGTTTTCAGTCTTTGACAAAAGTTTCATCAACACGAGGGCAATAAGGAAAAAAAACAAACAAAAAACCCCATGAAGAGCTGAACTCTCTCTCTCTCTCTCTGTCCTTCTCTCTCTCTCTCTCTCTCTCTCCCCCCCATATATCGGACAATATTTTATTTTGATCAGGAGGTGCAAGAAGAAAAATGCGATGGAATACATATGTATCCTTCTCTCTGTATCTCTCTCTTCCCCCCAAAAAATGGAAAAAGCATTTTAGTATTAATGATGCAATTTCCCTATTGTTGGTAATCTGAAATAGCATACAATGATACTTTTAATATTTATGAATCAGGAAGTTACTATAATTTAACTCCACAGCATTGTGAGTTTTATCCTCTCTGTAACTCAGTAAATTTTGTGGTCAGTGTAAATTACATGTAGCTAAAAGTACATAATACATTTAAAATACTTCATATGAAACAAATTAGGTACTTTTAGTTACATTTAATGATCCTGACTGGAAGGGTAACAGAGTTACAGATAGGATAAAATTTGCAATGCTGTGTGGAACGAAGTGAAAAACACAATCCGAGATATTGACCTGGCCTCATCTTATACTGAGCATCGACTTATATCTGGATGAAGGATGGAAAATTTGCCAAATTTGCTGATTCGAGTTATACTCCGCATAAACTTTTAGGCCGCCAAATATAGTATTACTCTGGCAAAATATTGTTTTATTGTTAACCTGGATACAATACACTCATGGTTATTTTGCACCATACACTGTCATGCGTGAATTGGTGGTGTGTTTAAAAAAAAGCATATGCACACTGAGGATTTGAAGATGGTTTGTCTGAATATGAGATGGCCATACATATCTACAGATTACACAAGCATCTAAAAATAGCTCTGATTTCTTGGACATAATGCTATCTGTGTCTGTTGAGAGAACAGTTAAAAAATATTCCAGTAAATTATCAAAAGTATTTCTCTTGGAAAATCTAGTAATTCACGGCCTGGCCTAAAATGAAATGGCATTGTTTTTGGTGTTAAAGTTATGAACTTTACAGTCTGATGTCCTATAAATGTTAATGTTAAATATTGCCTTCAGTATTCTAGCAGTACAGTAGAATCTGTCTTGAAAGACCGCCCTTTCTGCCAAAAAAAATAATGCCCTTTCAAGACAGGTGGTCTCTTATAGCAGTGGTCTCTGAATACAGGTTTTACTGCACTTACAAAGGGTAATTACTTGATGATGCTTATGTATATATATCCAAATTGTCTTGCATCAACATCTCCTATATCATGGAGACTTTCTAACGCAAGATATGATATAAATATATATCTAAACTCCCTTAAATGGGGCCCTGATGGTATCATACATTTTTGCTCCCTTTTTTAGAGGTAGCCAGTTCAGAAATAATGTTTGGTTATATAAGGATGAATTATTTGAGTCAGCTGTATTGTTACATCAATAAAAATTGTGAAATTTTATGAAAATTTAGGATATTAACTTTGTAAAAAAATTTCACCTACATCAGATCCTTTAAATAGCCTTTTATTTAAATAATTGATATTTTGATAATGAAAATTGGAAGTAAATATTTTAGTTCACATATTTGTTGCGTGCATTGATAATTGAACATTGTTGAGTGTAATATCAGTGAATCAGTTAAATCCAATAGTCTTCAGAGCATAACATATTTAACTTAAGTTTTAAATGATTGCGAGTTTGCTTCTTATGGTGTGAGCATTTCTGCAGTTAAATGTGACTTTTGTGGCGTTCTGAAAGTCTAGTTCAGTTACAGATGCTTCAGCCATATTTTCGTAGTTACTTGGTCATGGTTTGCAGTTAGCAATCATCCATGTCCATTGGTATGAGTGTAATAAGAATTAAAATCACTAGTTGTAATATTATATTTAGTTAAGAGTTTTGGCTCTAAGCTTTATTGTCTAGTTTGTGTGGTATTTGGACATTAATTGACACTGAATATTGAATAGAAACAGGTCTTGTTAAGTTTAGTCAGGGCAGTTTGCTGGATTATATGATTCATATAGAAATAAACCAAGAGAAGATAATATTTTAATTCTTCTTGTTGTATGGTGTTTCACATTGTTTCATAATACACACATTAAATGTACATTGTAGACATGGGTTATTTATTGGCTGATGATACTGTACAGAGAGAGAGAGAGAGAGAGAGAGAGAGAGAGAGAGAGAGAGAGACTTTCATTGCCACAATTGCAATATCAATTTTCTAATAAATCTCAGCATCCACTATATACTAAAAGGTCATGTTTTTATCATAGGTACTCCCATCCACATGGCACCTGAGCTATTTACAGGTCGCTATGACAACAGTGTTGATGTGTATGCATTTGGCATCCTTTTCTGGTATGTCTGTTCTGGAAATGTTAAGCTTCCAGCAAATTTTGAGCAGTGTGCCAACAAAGATCAACTGTGGACATCAGTCAAAAAAGGTAAGATGTTTAACTATCTCCATGCTTTTGTATTAAGGATATCCTAAACCTGTCTGTTGATCCGTTAGTCTGCCTGTTACCATATCTCCTAAACTACAGTGTGGAAATTCAAGAAACCTATTTTTAGATTAAAATATTTGTTTTGATATCGCTTGTCTGATCATAGTACGTTTGGAGTGTAATCACTACCTCACAAATCCAGTGCTTCCAAGCTATAAAGATGTTCACATATTTTGGATCTTTTAGCAGCATAAATGCTAAAGATTATATGCTGACCAAGGTGGAAGTCAGATGAGAGTGGTCTCCTTTGGATAGAGTGACAGGCACCAAATGTTGTAAGTTATCAGCTGCTATTGGATAAGATGTGCACACTCTCCTAGGTTCGTTACTGGGGGGATGATAGGATGCGTCCATATTATGAGTGGCTAGGTAGATGTATTTTAATGTGCACGAATCAGAATTTACTTTCACATGAAATATGGCAAGGGTTAGCACATGATCTATGCATGGATGCAGTTTGGAGAAAAAAATTAACTCCTGCAGATCCATTGGAAGTGAAGTAACACACACATAATTACAAAAGCTGCAGAATGAACTGGGAATGTAGTTTGTGTGCTGCTATAGATCCCATCAGGCCAGACATAGCCCTTGAGGATGAAAGGACTTCGAGGTAAAGACTAGAGAATGTCATCTCTGATCTCCATCCCACTGCTTGGATGGAATTCTATGCAGGTGGTAACTGCCCAAACTTTTGATCTTCTCTAGGAAAAGTAGTCTGGTTACTGGATCTGCAAGAGGTTCACCTCTTTGGCAGCCTGTTTCATGCCATCCTTAATGTTGCTAATGAATAAGAGGTTGGAAGAAAGAGGTTGCAATATAAGATTTGTGATGGTCATTCAGAGTACAGACAGGATAGAAACCATCTCTTTCCATGAGCTGTAAGATTAAGGACACAAGTGTGGCATTTAAAGGGAATATGTGTTAAGCTGCACTGTTAAACACACAAGCATATGCAAGACTGACTTGCACATATGACTGGCAGTGGGAATTTTGGTGGCAGGATTCTGGCTATGTTCAGACTGCTGAAATATAGTCACTGACAATGATCTGAGCATAGGCCTGCATTGTCACTGTCAACATCTGGGATTTAGATGTGAAAAAGCAATATGTATGTCTGTTTGAAAACTGGTTGAAATTTTATGGAAGTCATCGATGCAAAAAACATGTCTGTTGACACTCAGATCTTGTAATCCCCTTTTAAAACAATGTAGGATATCGGCTACATGACCAGACTCTGGGAGTTATTTGAACAAAGGCTTATCTTTTTCTATTGAAAGCTTGACAGATTGAGGAATTTTGTAAGAGGCCACTGACAAAGCAGGAGGATGCAGATGTGAAAGAGTTCTTAAGTTGATGAATAGATGGCAGATTATTCTCTGCACATTATTGTATTAAAGACGGAAGATGATGCTTGTAAGCAGTAGTCTTTGAACTGAGAAGAGTTGGGTGAATGTGAAGCGCAGTAGGTGCAACAGTTGCGCTGGTGAGACAGTATGTAAGGTATGGGGTATGAAGCTGGCAGTTAGTCATTGCTATGACACAGTGATCACCAGGACTGGATGCAGATGTCCAGGAATGTAGCATCATAGCAAGTACTGGTCCCAATGGAGCTGGGACTATTAATTTACCTGTCCAGTGCTGGTCCATGATACTTTCATGGGTCTTTTACTAAATATCATGGGATAGTTCACATAATCCAGTGCCCGTTATGCTTGTGTCTAGGGCAGAGCCAGGACTAACTGGCACAACTAGGTGCAGCATGCTATCACCATACCCAGTCCAGGAAGTCAAAGGCAGAGCACAAGGCTGATCTGAACTGGAATGGACATGTCTTTTTCTGGCTAGCATCTGGTACCAATGTCCGATATGTGTTATCCTGGGAATGATCTCTTTAACCAGGACCAGGGTTTACTGTGGTGATGACTGGTCCAGATGGGCCATCATACCATGTTGGTGATGGTCCAATTGATTGTGCCATGTTGATCTGTTCTGGTTGTTGCAGCAAGGCTGATGATAGAGCTGTAGCTGTACAAGAAGTCCATTAAGGTAGGTATTGCCAAAATTTCTTCTGTATGGGTGCAATTTCTGCCTCACTGAGTCAGTGATCAAAAGTTGGCAACAGGTGGCATTACTGGTAATATTGATGGCATCCACATCCTTGATTTTGTGCTTCTTAGTTCTCTTACCCAGCTCTTTGTAAGTATTATAACTGCTTGACCTTGTTCTCCTGTCTTTCCTTGAACCAGTGGGAGCACATCACATGTATGGTTTGCATTGCACCACCTAGAATCAATAGAGATGGGTGACTTTACTCAGATAGCTTGAAATGCTTGCACCCTGTGCACTTAGTCTTGTCCATTGTTGTTGATACCTGTAGAGAAAGCAAAAAAAGGACATAAACAGGTGAAATTAGTTATGTATCATGCTTAACTTACTGCAAAGTGGACATTATGAATTAAAATAAATGCCAAAGAAAATTACAGAAATTATGTTATTATAAGAAATAAGTTATTTACTTGATATAAGTTGCAAAAAAGATCAGGATAATTAGTTAATTTGTAAATATTATAGATCATAGGGCAGACAATTAAGATTGCACTAATTAGCTTATTGTACAATAAATTTAGACAAATGAGGAGCAAAATATTAATCTTCAGCGAAGATAGAGCAAATTTACAGATTGAGTATACATTCCTTAGGTGACAAAAGTCTAAAAAATTATTCATCTGATGAAAGGCACAAAGTGGATCATGATTGGAAAGGCCTCACTAAGAGCATGTCGATCAGGCATTTGGAGAAGCACTAATTAAAATCTGATGGAATTGGGAGATAATCACTTGATCCAAGAGAAGATTACTCTAGTGTGACTTCTGCCTCGGCAAGTGGATGACCTTGTAGCACATTTGTTACTAAGATATGCCAACAGACTTGGTGAATTTTTTTTATAGCTTTGGCGAACTCATATGGGACTAATAGAATCCAATATATGCACAGGTGTGGGGAAGAGAAATTCCATCCAAAAAGGTCAGGATTTATAGGTAGGAAAGAAGCTTTGGCAACTTCCTGTCAACAAATTTTGATCCCTAGAGTGGGATGTCCCTTTCCTAAACCGACATATATATATGAAGAAATATTTTCTCTCATTTCTCATTAGAAAATAGTGTTTTAAAAAACTATGATTGGTATCAGTGCAGCTTTAGAAATACAGAGTAGTTTCTAAAAGATTTTATGTCATTAGAAAGAGGATAAAAAGTGAAGTTTACAGCAAAGAAGAGGCTATAAACTAAAATATGTGTACAAATGAGAGAAATGGTGTTTTGCAGAATCAGCAAAACTGATCCATCAGATAGCTACATTATGTGATCATAATATCTACCACCTTGCAAATCCAGCCACCCAAAAACAAAAAGATTACATTTCTTCTAATTAGGACATTATGTCACTCTAGAAATTCTGTAGAGCTCTACATGTAACAAACCTCTCAAAAACAGACAGTGACAAAGAATGTTCACATTTTCAAAAGGTGCTTCACTTGTAAATGTTAAACTTGTAAAGGGACCATTTTTTTTCTTTAACCCAGGACAAATAAATCTCTAACCTTTTAGCTGATTTTGATTTGTCTTGATCCAAGAGCATGGTTCAAGTTCAGAATTCTTTATCAGTCAGTTGAAAGTATCTGCTTGAGTATTGTCACACTGGTTTGGTTTCTCTCCTGACAGTTTCTGGTTTCATTGCTAAGAAGAGGCTTTTGCTCCTGGAAATGAGTCTTTCATTTTGAAGCTGCTGACTTAATTTGACCTTTTCCAAGGGGAGGGGCATAAGGTAGCCGAGTGGTCTAACGTGCTTGTCTTTACAGATTACTCACATGTCTCACCTCTGTCCATGTGCATATGAGTCTCTGCTTGACCAATAAAGGTAAGTTAGAAAGCTTGCCAGTAACTTCCCTTGGATCAATGGCCCTTCCCTTGGTCTTTCCAGGTTCTTCCACCACCAGATATGCCAGCTGCCATGTATACCCTGTCATGTGCTGAACAATGACATTAAAGCCAACAAAACCAAACCAAACCAAACCAAACCTGGACCTCATCATGGCACTGGAATGGTACCTTTAACATACTGCGCCAACCTGAAATGTACTGTACCAATCAGAAGAGGAAAATCCTACTAGTTCTTATCACCCTGAGAAGGAAGGGACAGTATTTCCCATATTTCCACTCAGGATTTTTTCCAGGCTATTCACTCAGCCTTCAAGAAATTAAACTAAGACAAGATGAATTTCTTATACATATCGGCTCATGAGGTCTGAAGGCAGTCATCACAGCATTACATTTATGTGCAACTGTTCCCTAACTGACAACATTAGTGCCATGGGATGGAGGATGTCAAATACAACATCTTTCCAGCTTCAGTTTGAGAGAACCTTCATCCATAATGGTTTAGTTTTGATCTGGTGGGATCCATAACAGCAGTGTAAGTGGCAACCATTCCAGATCATGCAACAGCTTCATAGCAACTTGTATTATTCTATTTTTGCTGGATTTGCAAGAGCAAAATGTTTTTGGAAGTCTGCATCCTTTCATTGGTGTTTACCCCTGATCTCACACAAGACTCAAACCTGCTTTGCATGTATTAGGAGGTCAGAGTCATGGCTAAGTAAAGGGTATGGGGATGTAACTGTAAATCCCTCCACCATTTCCATATTCTCTTAATATATTATGATCAAGTAGCATATTTGAAGAAGAAACAATGTTTTTTGGAGAATTTTTTTTTGTGTGATAATACTTGCCCAATCATATTAATGAGCACTCCCTTCCATGCTCTGCCTATATGTACTTCCCAGGAAGAGCATGCATGTCCACGCCAGTGGTAGCTGAAAAAGAATGGTATTTGGCACCAGCCCCTTTATTAAAAGAGAGTCCACCCTTGTCATACTTCCATCTTGGTAAACTTTTATTGCTGAAACAAACCAAACGATATGGTTAATGGGGGTTTGTTTGCTTGGGATGGTTGTATTTGCAAGATAGTGGGTATTTACTCCAACATATCATGATCAGATAAGTATGATGGAAGAAACATTTTTCTACCGAAATTGGTCTATTAACAGATGATGATTGTGATCGGCTGCTAATGAATTGTATGTAATGGTTAATTTGCAAATGATGAATGTCCATTAAGTAAGGTGTACATTGGAAGTGTTAACTGAAGAATATTTCATTTTCATTTTCCATTTACTTAACAGGACTGAGACCTGAGAAATTGTCCATTTTTGACAATGACTGCTGGAATTTGATGTCCAAATGCTGGGAAGGGGATCCCATACAGCGCCCTCATTTGGGAAATGTCCATAGCAAACTTGTAGAGATCTTTGAGAAGGACAAGAAGAGACTGAATTTGGTTAGAACACCCAGGGAGTCAAAGCACATTAGTACAAAATACAAGTACAAAATGAAGGGTTCTCAACATGACACCTGACATGTAATGAATGACTTTGCTTGGGAATTTAACTTGCACACTAGCTGATGCAATACAGGAATGGTGCACTGGAAAATCACATGTCACATTCCTGAAAGTAGTAGTGCAATCACCATACTGGAGATAAGTAGGAGCGTAAAAAATATTCAAACTCCGTCATATCCATGGTCAGTTGTTCTCTTACATGAAACTTTAAAACTTTTTGGGAGTAGGGGCAGCCCCAGAATAGCTGCAAAAGCATCTGGTGCCCTAGGCGAGCCATGTCATCAGCCCCCTTCCCCTGATAACTTCTCTTCAGATTTAGCGTCCCATTTAACTTGGTACCTAGGCAACTGCCTATATGGATGGCTGTCCTTTTTGGGAGGTTTGTAATTTTCTAAAATTAAAATCAGTCTGTAGATTTAAGTAAAATATTGTTTTTAACTGACATTAAAATTCAGGTGAGAGATATATATTTTGCTGGGAATCTTTGATTTCATTTTTATTAGTTTGTCTCCAGATCGTAATACTGTTAAAATGAATTATTATTTTGACTTTGTTAGTGAGACTAGGTAACATTCAGATATTGTAGAAGCTCATTCCCGTTTTCATTCACCCATTAGATGCTGTGGATTGTATGCATGTTTTAATACGTCAGATAAATGCTAATCTAAGAAGTTCAGATGATTACAGGTCACTGCATCCCATTTTTGTCAGTCATAAAGCAGAGCATATTATATTGTGATGTTTTTCTGTGTGTTATCATTTTAGTTTCCTACTAACAGCTAAAGTTGTCTACAGTTACCAAAGTCTGTGGATAGCCTACACTTGGGGTAGGGAAGACATGGTTGTCAAAACCTCAGAAGTCAAGGCCACTGTACCTGAAAGAACAAAAACTGCATTTCTGCAGAATAACTTCTGTTCTACAGCATGTACCTTCACCAGACTTTGTGGTTGGCTTGCTTTCGGGGTAAGGAAGAACCCATTTGATTTCTGGAGTCAAAAGATCACTGACTGAAAGAAGATAAATGGTTTCTGCACATAAATTCAAGTCCTCCACCAGAACAGTTGACCCAAAAATATGGATATATTACAGCTTGTATAATGAAGAACCCTACTGATCTAGGGTTTTAAAGGTCTACGGTCAAGTACACAGACTGAAAAAAATAAAAATGGTTTCTGGATAATAACAATAGTTCAAGAACACCAACTTGGCCCAAACTTTGTGGATTTCTTACACTTGGGGTAAGGAAGAAGCCTATCACTTTAAGGATCAAAAGGTCAAAAGTCAGGGTTACTGTGATTGAAAGGAAAAAAAAAGTGGTTCCTGCACAGAAGTTTCAGTTAACATAAAGGTCTATAAAACAGAGATGGGCATAATAATATTCTGTTCAAAGTACTCATTGTTAAAGTATCTGCAGCCTACTTTAAAATTAAAGGTATAGATACATATTAATGTTCTTTTTTAAATTTAACTCGTTAACCACAGGAGATTTGTTCAATTTTTACCTGAAATGGTGGTAGGAAATGCTTTTTGGGGGTTATTTCTTAATACATCCAAAAACATCTGCTTCTGAGAAATTTTCATTTAGCCAGTTGCCTAGGTGTGTGAAAGACATTTTTGGTTGGCTGTTTCGCTTACATATGTGATAAATAGGTAAAAATATTACCTTTAATATTACTGTTTTTTGCTTATTGAATCTATGATTTTCATGTCCTGGCCACATTTTATGCCAAATCACAAACTTATCCTACTTTTTGTAAAGGTTCACCATTCCGTGTGCAATTCAGACCAGTTTGCTTTAGATCTCAGGCCAAAGATTCTAAAATCCAGATACAAACTCTGGTTCCAAAAACCGGTAATTTTTGGCCTACAAAAAAGGTCTCAAAAATTAGGTTTTTCCCACAGTATATTGTTATGTTGAGTAGAAAGTCTGCATTATCTGATATCATTGTTGAACTACATCTGTCAGCTTTTCTATAATACAACACAATTCAGTCTTTGGTGTATCTTAAATGATATTTTTGGTACAGAGCTCAGAAGTAGGGTACACCTCATGACACCTAAACATGGCACACGGGGTGAATGAATTTTTGTGAAAAATTTCTTACGATTGTGAAGGAATTACTATTTTTGTAATTTCTGTGCAATATTAATGCATAATGATCAGATATGCAAAGGATAATCAAATTTAGTGACATCATCAAAGTTCACCCATTAACTCATTAACCCCTGGAGATTCTTTTCTCTTCACCTGAAATGGGGATTGGAAACATATTTTTGGGATTACTTCTCATTACATCCAAATATAATCAGCTTCCGAGAGATTTTCATTTAGCTGGATGTCTAGTTGTACAAGATGTTTTTTGATTGGCTATTTTGCTTGCACATGTGCAGAAGGGTAAAAATTGGACTTCTTTTTTTTTTGTTCCTTTGTTGCGCAATGGACCCATGATTTTCATAATCCTGGCCACTTTTTACTCCAGATCTCAAACTTGTCACACTGTTTGCATAGTTCACCTGTCTGTGTGCAATTTGAAACAGTCTGCTTTAGATTTCAGGCCAAAAAGTTTAAAATCTGGACAAAAACTCCAGTTCCAAAAACTAGTAATGTTTTGCCTAAAGAAAATCGGGTCTCAGATTAGGTTTTTCCCACTGTATATTGTAATGTGAGTAGAAGGTTTACATTATTTGGTATCATTGTAGAGCTAAATCTGTCTACTTTTGTGTAATATCACCCACTTTGGTGCATCCTAAATGATGTTGATGGTACAGAGCTCGGAAGTGGGGTACAACCTCAAGATATGTGGTACACTGGGGGTTAATGAGTTAAACAAAAATGTTAGAAAGCACACAGCACTTGTAAAGTTTTGTGTAATAATGCTTTTAGGTGAAAATAAATACATATGATGCTTCCTTTCATGAGTTTGTGTTGCCTATTTAAGTAAGATGCTTATCATTTTTAGCTTAGTCTACTTGTAGATATTCATTGGTACATAGCTCCTTATTTATCATTCATTTTGTGAAATGATTTTCAGAGTGTGTGGTGATGGTAATAATCCAATTGTACACATTTTATGCTCACATAATACACATGTACATATATTTTCTTCCATTCAAAAAATTAACTATCATCAAAATTGCCTTGATGGCTTGCAAGATTAATTTAGCAGAAACGATGTAAACTGTTTGAACATTTCTTTATAATGGGAAATTCTTAGTGCTTTTTGTTATATTTAAGTCTGTACTTTCCAAATATGACTTAAAAATGAACTCTCACTGTTGCATGGCATAAATGTTTTTTAATACTCTTTCTGTGAAAGAAGGTAAATGTTAATTGATCATTTTATACAAATATGAGCAATATTAGTACTATTTTTTTGTTGCATATGTACTAACAAAATTGATTGAATGATGCTATGGTTTAGCTATTATAAAAATATTATACAAATGTTATGCCAAGCATGTTTTCATATGCACTAATATGTTATAATTGTTTTGCCTGCCCTGGTCTGTAAACGTTATGACAAGTTGATCTGTATAGTGTTTGCTATTGATCCAAATTTGTGTGTGATAAAAATAGCGAGTTAAACATTATTTTTATATGAAATGATGCAATAACCCAATGCATATTATTTCTGTGTAAATTGACTGATATTTTCATATTGTTAAATAAAATTTTCACATGAAAATGAAACCTGATAATTGCGTAGACGTATACTTCTGTCTCTAAATACAGGTAAATATGTAAATTATTCACATGGCATAGGTAATGTGTAAAACTATTCGTATGTTATCAGTAGTGTGTAAACTATTCACATGACTGAGGCAATGTGTAAACTATTCACATGGCATAGGAGTGTGTAAAAATATTCATATGGCATGGGTAGTTTGTAAACTATTCTCATGGCATAGGCAATGTGTACACTATTCACATGGCATAGGCAATGTGTAAATTATTCACATGGTGTAGGCAAACTATTTGCATGGCATAGGCAGTATGTAAATTATTCACATGGCATAGGCAGTGCATAAACTTTTCTCATGACAGACTGTGTGTAAACTATTCACATGACATAGATTATGTTTGAAACTATTCACATGGCATAAGTAATGTGTAAATTATTCACATGGGATAGACACTGTGTAAACTATTCACACGGTCTGCACTTAAAATGATTTCTTGTTAGCATTGGTAGATTCAGTTTTCTCTGGAAATGATAGGTTTCAGTGTGTGAACATGTAAATAGCAGTTTGAATATGCACACTTGTGTAAAACCAACAAAAAAGCATATTAATGATAGCATTTCTATACATGTACCCATGTATTGCAAGCTTACAGTATTCACTCTAGACTACTTCTCTTCAGTGTTAATGGGATGTACAATAATGGCATCATCAGTGCAGAAGCCTGATATGGACTGCTGTATCAGATATTGACATCTTCTAGATAATGATAAAACTGGACTAAGTTGTTGTGAACTGCAAAAGATATAGCAATCAGTATGATTTTTCCATATTTAAGATACATATTTATCTACCAATATATTTTGCGTAATCTGCAAAAGGTTCTGTCAGGTACAGCAAAGCTTTCAGTAAGCAGCCATTCAGACTGCTGCAAAAAAGAAGGAAAAAAGGAAACAAGGCTCTGTGGAGGTTATTTTTTTTTTCCGTGGGAACCAAGCACATTGTAAATGGAAATGTAAACTTCCAGCATATAGTTGGCTTTGGGAGATGTCCAGTTATTTTCTGCTTCAAGTACAATAATGGTATGAAAATAATTCTACCTTATTATTGGTGATCTTGTTAAGAAGACTGGTTTGCTGTTATTAAGTTCATTAAAGGTATCTTTTTTGTTGCTGGTGTTTTACTTGAATAGAGATGGCCCCAACCTAAGTACTATATGCAAACACTACTAAAGTGACAAGATGTGGCTTCTACTCTCTTCATATGCCTGCCATAAATTGGAGCATATTACATGAGGATGTCCATCCATCTGTTACAAATTTCATATATACACAATAACTTGAGATGTCCACTGTCAATATTACCAGATTTTATGGAGGGCTTGCACATGGGGAAAGGAAGAAACCCTATCAATTTTGGTGTCAAAAGTTCAGATGTCAGAGTCACTGAGTGATAGAAGAAAAATGGTTTCAGCACAATAATATTAGTTCTACTTAAAATACTGGGAACAAACCTTGCAGCTAGCTTATAGCTGTGGTAAGGAAGAAACCTATTGATTTTGGGGTCAAAAAAAGTAACAGTTCAAGGTCAAAGTGATTGAAGAAAGAAAGCGGTTTTTGTAGTTACCTGTGTAGAGCACTATTAAACATAGGGAGGCTTATAACATTCACAGTATTCATTTTCCATGGATGTTGTGTCATGAGTATACATTTACATGAAATGAAAGTTGACTATTAAATATGAATATCAACAGACAGGCTTCTCAGATCTAATCTCTCTGTGTTCCTCTTTGGATGATTGTCTGTCTGAAATTGATATGTTACAAACATGCGTAATCTGATACAGTAAACTCTGATTGCAGTGGTATTCATTACAGGGGAATATTTGGGTTTCAACAATACACTGATGGGAACAAACATTTTCAATGGTGAATTTGATACATCTTTTTACTAGGATGGCAATTCAAAAAATAACATGCCTATTTTCTGCATTTATTCCTCTTTACAGCATCATCATTCCTTTGAATAAGATAGTATAATGTAAATATTCTATTTCTACCCCCAAAAAAATAAACACGTAGGAAATGTATATGAAATTAAATGAACAGATTTACCTTTCTGACTAAGTCTTAATTATAAACGATGGTTAGACACCTACAAGACAAGGACGATAAGTCTTGTTCATGAAAGGCTTGATCTTTACGATGACAGAATTTGGGATGGAAATGAACTTGGTCGTTGTAATAGAAATTGACGGTACTAAAAATGAATATCAACAGACAGGCAGAGAAATACATCCACAAACCAGGTTGGTTCTAGGAGTTTCCACAAGAAAAATACACTTTTGATAAATAGGCTAGATAAAACAACTGTGGAAATTTCCACTCCAGATCATGTTTTCATTAAACTCAAGTCTTCATTCAGGGAGTATGTGTTTTATTTAATAATGTTTTACTGTTTCAGAAATATT
The DNA here is from genome assembly GCA_016617855.1 of Megalonaias nervosa. NCBI lineage: Eukaryota > Metazoa > Mollusca > Bivalvia > Unionida > Unionidae > Megalonaias > Megalonaias nervosa. The sequence continues at coordinate 43,970 of JAECUM010008523.1, read as the reverse complement.
TTTCTCTTCAAACTTTTAAATATTTGAACTATTTCACAGTGGAATATTTCATCTATAATTTACACATTTTATGAAGAAATAGAATCCTAAATCTCATGATCAAAATCTCACATTTTTTTTTACAATAACACTCAACATAACTAAGGTGCAAATCTGTGGAAAACAGAACATTCCTCAAAATTTTCAGTCCTTATATATGTCATTGTTAGCAAACTGAATCTCCATCAGAAAGTTTTATTCACTTCTTTTGAGTGATGTTGGCAATTCTTAATGACGATACAGACATGCAAACACATACATTCATGCACATAATTGGTTACAAACTTGCTTATTTGTATCCTTCCCTATCTCTGTACTGGAATACTTACCTTCCTATTGATGTAATTTTGAGGGGCTCAGGTTGTATACCCATTTTCACATTTATTGCTTGGTCATAAAAAAAAACCCAGTAAGTACAAATGTGTCTTGTCTTTATTATTCAGTAACTATTGTTGTGTAAAAGTGAAGAAAATATTGTTTTTTAATCCCTTTGTACTATCATATTGATTGTACTTCCTAAGTGAGCTATTCAAGAGGGAAAAAAAAGTTTGTTACATGCCTTAAATGAGTATACTAAATGAATGAAAATATAAACCAAATTTAGTCAAATCCACAGAGCTCTTTTAGATATAAGGACAATTAATTTAAAAATCTGCAGTGATAGTCTGGACTACAAAAGTCATCATGATGGATATGTAACCGCTAAATGGCATCCATTATATTGCCTGTACATTGGTCTTCTGACTTGCTGGCACCATAAACCACATTTTGGAACTAAAACAAGTTCACACAGAACAGCCCTGCCAAATACAGTCATGGATTTCAAACCCTGCAATGAGATTAAATTTATCTTGCATGTAACCATCATATATGTACTATGATCACCATATTTATTCACTTATATCTCGGATCCAGCTGCAATCAATAGCATAATGTACCAGCAGATCAGGGTCTATGTTGTTTGTTCTGCTTATTATTTATGACAAACAGCATACACCTAGATCTAATGGCACATTATTCAACAGCAGATCTGGGTCTTTGCAGTTTGCAGTTGAATCCCACTTCTAAGTGACTATACATGGTAGTTTGTTGTCTTAACATTGCATCATTGTGATGGGTATATTGCTTTGGTCTTCGTGCATTCATTATAAATGGTTCCTATTTTGTGTTTTGACCACTTATTATAACATCTTTATCTGTAATATATTATTTATGCTTATCAAGTACTTCACTCCAGCCCCACTTTGTTGCGAGTTTGAAAAAAAGCAAAGCATGTTGATAAAGTCATTGTTTTGATGAAAACAGATGGGAACACAATGTTTTACCATGTTGGCTCAGTAAAGTGTTATGCCCTAATCTTGTTCTGTACTTCTGAATAGCACATTAGTTAATAAATATTCAGTGATAAATATTACAAACATGTAGTTTTTACATTGGTCCTATTGTAAAACATGATATTCAAATCCACACTATAGTGTTATATCGCCAAAAAAAACCAAAAAACAATTTGATGCACAATAAATTGCTTTAAGCTGCATGCTTAACATAATGTCATGAATGGCTTGCTGATCAAGCAAGGTAGAAACATATAGATGTCAACATATAAGGTCACAATTTAATGATAAAGTTCTTTATACATTTTTATTTTTAAAACCCAGAGGTTTGTTTTAGCCCAAAAACTAAAGTACAGTCTAGTATATCTGGCATTGATTTATCAGACAGTTGCTTTAATCTGACAAATATTGGGCATAATTTTATTTCTCTCGTACAAATTTTTTTTACTGCAGCCAATTCAGTTTCTGACTTTGACACTGTAATTTGGGCACAAAATACACTAACACAAAATGGCTTCTTGCAGTCAGGCAAGTGGATTGTCATACAGTCTATCAGAAGAGTTGGGCTAGATAGATTGGAGGGCTTTGTCTATTCATATATTATTTAAACTTTATCAATAATGGTCATGTGGGCTTTTTTATCACCTGATTAAATCTTTAAGCTTGTATTAAAATATGTGTCAAGTAGAAATGTGTCATGGTTTTATGGTAATTTGCTTGAGTTCATATTTTTTTACACATATGCTAACACCACTAATCATTAACTGTTTGACATCTCGTCTACTTGATTAATACCATTTTGTAATTAAGTTACACTACAGTTAAAATGTTTTCACCTCCAAGGAAAAAGAAATGTATTCCACAAAAAGTGAAGTGTGGATCGGAATAACACCAAAATTTGGCCATGCATTCAGCCATCAAACATAGATGTACATTATACTTTTCTGCACACAGTGTTCTGCAATTTTAAAATTGGGAATGTGCACATGGGCTTGTATTGTTGCTTACAATTTACCCGTCATACATGTTCAATATAATATTATTATATTGTAAGCAATGATATGAGCCCCTGTGGGCATATGGCAGAGACAATGTGAAAAGCACACTGCTTGCAAAAAGCACAGATACGCCTATTGGGAAAATTTATACCACCCAGCAGATTTCAGCTCCAGAATACTTCAAGACTTTGACTGAAGACCTGCAAGCTACCATTGCTGAAGCATTGTGAGTTTTCTTGTTGAACATAACCTGCCTTTTTCTGTCGGAGATCAGTGACAGTGAAAGAGAGTATTTTCTATCGTGAGGAAAAATAAGATGGACTTCGGGGCCTCCTTAGGTGCTGAAAATTTCAACAATTTTTTTTAGACACCACAATCAACCACCAGGCAAGAAGCCTGAACTGTTTTGAAAACAAATTTCCCAAAGCCCAATTAAGGAAGTTAAAGTCTGCCACACCCTCATATCACGACAAATAGTGCGAAGTTTGGGGATATCAGTAAATTTGGCTGCAAATAAATTTGTACATGTAATTATTGTAAATGATGTTTTATTTTTATTTTGGGATTTTCATATATTGCATACTGACCATCAAAGTGGATGGAGATAGTGTCATGGTATTATTTTTCACTAATTGTTTTCAGAAGTTGCAAACTTTTATCCCTCTTTTCACTAATTGCGAGTCTGGAGGGTTGGCAGCTCTGGAATACATCCATCAGGTTTCAAGATTTACATGCACCAATGTCAGTGAAACTGAGCTAAATGCCAAAATGTAATGTAATCATGGGAGCACAAAAGGCAGGCCACTGAAATGTGAGTGGAGTGGGGTGTAAAACTAATTTTAATTATGTAATACTTACCTGGTGCTATTGCATAGCTGGTACTTTTCTGGATGGAAAATACCTTAACCACATGACAAGAATTTGTCTTCCCATTAGGGTTAACCAAAAAATTCCAAATGACTGGATCGCCCCTGGGACACCCCATAGAGATGCTGCCCATGCACACTGGCCTTCATTCTTTTTCTAGGATGCAGCCCACTTAGTGGGACATCAGTGCAGGGTGGGATGGTGTGGGAGGAGGGAATCTGGCAATAGCAACAGATAAGTATTACATCCACCCCAAACTACATTTTAATATCAGTTACACCATACCTGTTGCTACTGCATAGCTGAATTTGTCAGTATGATGAGGTTGATGATCCCACAACTGGCAAATAAAAACAAACAGAAGGAACACTCATCCTCAGTGAAGAATAGGAGGCTACAATAGAAGGGAATCTATTGGCTCTCTTTCTGAATGCTGACAATCAGGCCAAAGCAGAAAATGCCTTTACTTTGGTGAGCTAACAGGTGAAGTCTAAAGGAGGAGAAAGTAGGCTAAATGTGGCTTTCATCACATCCTCGACAGAGGAATGAGGTAGATTAGCTATACCCTCTCTACTGCACTCTTCTAAATCTGATCTACTTAAGCCAATTCTCAGTTCCAAGTAGGATGAAATAGCAGTCTGAAGAGGGAGAGGGGCTTCATCCTGATCCCCATTCTGTACCTTGGGGACTTCAATGACTGGCGCCCAGTGTTGGGTAACTGGCAAGTTGTCGGAGTGTAGAGGACACTCTTCCTCCCTCATAGAGAGGCACAAATCACTCTCTGCCCTTCTGGATGAAACAGGGTGCTACTTCTCCCCAAGGGGAGGGTGCAACTCGCCCTCTGTCCTAGTGAAAAAGAGAGGGTGCTGCTCCTCCCTCATGGGCAGGCACAACTCACTCTCTACCCTCAAAGAATAGGGAGGGTGCTGACACTCCCTCATGAGAAGGGGTGACTCATTCTCCACCCATTTAAAACTCCCCTGGGAGGGGGCCGACTAATCCAAGAGATTCCAAAGACTTGGGTAATCCTTCTCCAAAACCTGATTAACACGGAGAACAAGAAGCACAGAAAATCAAGTTATCTGGAATCTTCTGGTTTATCCTAATGGGAAGACAAATTCTCGACATAAGATCTACCAGTAGGTATTTTCTACTTGGAAAAGTACCAGCTATGCAACAACAACAGGTAATATACTGATATGAAAACCTTTGTCTCATGGCAAGTAATATACTCCAAGAGAAATATGCAATCAAGTTTTATGCTGTACATGCAACAGTTTGAGAAAATTAACTAACCGCTAAAATGTAACATGATCACCAGGGGGAAAATGTTTGTTATTGTGACCTACTTTTGTCAGTGATGAGTAGTACCTTGTACTACAAGTACACTCATCACATTTGATTATTTTACATACAGTCTCTGAAAAATGAAGCTAAATGCCAAACAATTATCAATGGAGCATGAAAAATAAGCCATTGTGACTTACTTCGGAGATGCTCTCCAAGTTAAATACACCCATCAGGTTTCATGACTTTACATGCAATAGTTCTTACAAACAGTAGAGATGCAAAATGTAATCACTAAACATTAAAATTGGGCTACTGTGACCTAATTTTGCTTGTAGTAAGTAGTACACTCAGAGAAAGAAATTGTGTATCAAGTTTCATGACTTCATACAACTGCACCTGAGAAAAGAACTTAATAATAATAATAATAATAATAAAAATAATAATAATAAAAATAATGTGGACTTAGTAGAGGTCCTAATCTTCAGAAGCTATAGGCACCTGACAATGTTAGATAACACATAAAAATATATATAATGATATATTTACAAAACAAACACCATGAAATTACGAAACAAGATCATGCTGACCAGAATTAAGGAAATAAACATTATTAAGTTTAAATTTGGTTTATCAGGCATTTGCTTTTATGCGACAGAAATTTACCAGGAACTATTTGTTTTGGTTTAAGGATACTAATTTGTTTCGTCTAAACTCGAGAGGACATTCAAATCTTTTGTAACCAAAACAAAAGGTTCAGAGGTCTCGGAAACACTAAATTATGCCTATTTAGGCACAAATTTTTTATCTGGGACGCAGAAAATCACCCACGCAGGAGTCCTCAATACGCATGCAAATAGCTGGGTGGCAAATTCAAAGACTTGCCAGTCCTACTTCAAACACCTACCAAGTGGGAGACTGTGTTGATGAATCAATCATTTTAGCTGTACTGATATTAACAGTCAATGACAGAATTCAGTGGTTAAAAGACCCCTAGATGTGCCTGCTGTATTTATAAGAGTACATCAAAAGAACACGATGCAATTGCTGGGCAGCAAGTTCAAAGACTTCGACTAACTGCTTGGGTATGGAAAATGTGCTGATATTTACAATGACTGAATTCAGAGGTAGAAAGACAGAGATGTACATGTGGTCATTATAAGAGTACATCAGAACTTTAGCTTCCATTATTGTGTTTATTTCTGATTGTAGCCAAATAAAAAGTGCATGCGACCTTGAAATCAAGACACATCAAGATTTGGACAAAATGTCATTTGCAAATTTGGATAAATATTTTTGGGTTAAATGGCAAACTGAAAAAGATTTTAATGAGAGTCAGAAGAGTTCTAATGCTGCTAGAACTTATAGTTTGGATGGGCCCTAGCCAAGTGTAAGAAAGTGTGTGATGCCTGGCTTAGTGTTTGGACTAAGACCTTTCCTTGGAATGACAAAATTCAGTCTCATTCTGATGGACAAACAAGAATTACACCATTGTTGGGCTATTCTGCGCATCTAAGGTTTCCATTACCAATACTGCCTCAAAACGCATACCAAATTCGACTGATTGACAAAAATAAAACACTGCAATGCTTACAAACTGAAAAGTGGCAATTGTCACCAGAATATTCTGTTCAAAATAATACTAATTTTGGACAACCGGGAAACCACCCCTATGTTTTCCTGACTTGTGATATGTTGACCTATTCTGCGCATGGCTTTGAAAATATGTAATGTTTATGCATCAGGCTATGGAAATGAAATACATTGCTTTGGACTCTTTCTGTCAGCAATGTAACAATGCCATTAAATGGCAAGAGCTATTAAGCAAACTAAACCGATCTTGTAAAAATAATAGTAAAAGTTCATTATTTCATAATAAGCTATTGTGTTGAAGAGAAACAACAATGAATAGGATGTAATGTGTTTACAACATCTCGTTCATGGGAAAAAAAATTACTAAAGAATTTAGAAACAGACTATACGCCTGGGAATTTCTTGAAAATCTGTCAGAGATGCAAGTTTTCAAATTGGATAACAGACGATAAAGTAGGTGTGGGATAACTTTTTGCAAAATTAGAAACTTGAGTTTAGATACAGCATTTTTCTAAGGTAAACAATTCTGTCATTTAAATAATGTATTTATTTGTATGATTCTAAAAGATAAAAATGTTAAATAGGTTTTTCTGGATTACAAGTTCAAGAAGGTCATGGAGTGGGTTTTCATTTTGACATTTTAGAATATTTTATACTCATTTAGAATAGAAATGTGGGCTATTTTTGTACACTTTATGAATATCACTTTCCTTAATTAAAGAATGATTGTTCTTTCTTGATACAAATAGTAGGAGTTTCAACAAAACAACACGTGATCCAATGTTTACAGAAATGAAGTATTGTTGCACAGAATTACCTGACGTGCAGAATAGTCCGACACGGTTGTACATGTCATTGTTATAAAGAATGTGGAAATTAAACTCAATGGCAACCAACAGTTCTTCTAATCTGCAAAATTCAACATTTTCTAGGAGAAGACTGCAATTTTTGCTGGTGGGGCTCTTAATTTTACCAAAATGGGAGTCCTGGACTCCTAGTTTTAAAATCCTAGCGAGACCTCTGAGGTTGCTGACAACAATAATTACTTTGATCAAGTTTCATGAAAGAAAAAAGAAAACCTGAAACTTTCATTTAATCTGAACTTTATTAACTCAAAAGCAATCTACTAACCTTTACAGAAGAATAGTTCAATATCTTTTAATGTTCATTTCTCTAAAAGACAAATAGTTGCTATAAAATTCAACACTTTATTTCAAAGCTTAGCCAGCGATATCCAATTGAATATGGTTTGAAAGGATAATGCTTCCCCTTAAAAAACATAAAAGTCTATAATTATGACACATTAGCTCTTCCTAGTGGTATCCAACTTTCTATTTTTGGCTTTGTTGTGCTGTATGGGACATACTCCTGGGGTGTTGCAGACATATTTTCCGTATGTGGCTCTATCCATTCCCTTGAGACTGGTGGCACTTTCGTAGGTGGATCATCAGTAGAGTAATGTAACCATCGATGCCTACAAGATAAGGGCATTTCATGAGTCAATATTTTAACAAATGTATACTAGTCAATAATATGAACAAAATGTACACCGAATTTGCACAGACTTGATTCCATTTAGCAACAGTGTCCACAACAAGCTGCAACATGTATAAAATTATGTCAGCCAATCAGATGCAGATTACCTCATTAACATGTGTGGATCTTGCTCTTTCTCGAACCTATCAGATCCTGTCGATAGAAGTCCACATTTTAAGTTTGATCAAAATCAGATCAGAAATGCAGCCTCCATAGGGATATCAGGCTCTGCCAGTCTGATGCTAGATCACCTCATTAGTATGCAAGATTCTTGGTCATTATCAAATTCTTCCAAGATCTTAATGATAAAAGCATATATTTCAAGTTTGATCAAAAGTCATACAAGAAACATGCCTACAAAGTGGAATCAAGTTTGGCAGGTCAAATGCCAGATTACCTCATTAATATCTATGGATCTTGCTCATTACTGAACCTGTCTGAGATTATGATAATATAAACTTGTATTCCAAGTTTTATTTAAATCTGGTCAGAAATATGTATTCTACAGTGGTAACAAGCAATTCTTTACAGACTGATGGACACTGCGCTGATACACAATGACACATGATGTATGATGGATGCAGGGCCATACCATAAGCTCACTTGGCCCTATGGGCAGATAGGCAAACAATTTTTCATGATCACTGTGAATGCTCAAAAAAATTGTCTTCAATCTTTAATTTAATAGCAGAAATAGCTCACCCATAGCTATTGTTTAGCATTCTTTTTCAAGCACAAAAAGTGCACCATCCATTTGATGTGCATACATCCTCTCTTGGAGTGAAGAACTGTCAGCATGATGAATTCTCATGCAACTCTTGCGTCCTTGGTATGTTATGTGCAAAACAAGCACAGATATTTCATCTTTTTCAAGGACATTGATGTGATCAGATGTGTGCCAAACTCACCAGAGAAAATTTGCTTGTGGCAGTGGTTTATTAATCACAACTGTGTCCTGGCCTCTACAATAATTTATCTCTAATGGTGTTACATTATCAGTTCATTTTTATCCAAATCTTTACATGGTAACCTTTTCCCTCCAGTTTTGGTTCCTTCAGCAACTTTATGTACACCCGCAGGGGTTGGATACACTTACTATCTAAATCATTTTACAGCTAGGTACCAGTACGTCATTATATGCAAGGAATAATGAAACTTGCTAACTATATGCTATGTGTTCTTCAGTCTACATTAACACTGCAGGAATCATATACAGTATCTATATTAGATATTTGATTCAACACATTTAATTTTTTCACATTGCTATTGTATATATGTATACATCTTTTATTCAATAAAAGTTGTATCAAAAGCTGTGAACTCTATGGGAAAAAAAGAACACCAGTGTACTCATTACATGGTACATACAAACAAGGTGAGTTATACAAGACATTATAAATATTTCAATTTATTTATTATGTAAAGGAATATTGTCAACAGCCTTTGGGAAAGTGTGGCCACAAGAAGTCTTCGTGGGACACTCATCCAGACTGTATTTAATGTTCCAAATGTACAAGAAAAAATTGTTGTACATTTTGTAAATCATGGTCTGCAACAAGCTGGAATCTTGCTGACCCCAGCCACACTTATCAGAGAAAGAAGAATCTTAATTCTCCATCAGAATTTTCTGGCTTCTCTGTTACAGAAAAGGGATCTTCTGACCTCACTCTCAAGACTGTTTCTACTTGCCCTCGCCCTCAGCACAATAATGAAGTGAGATTTATGCCTTATCTAATGATACTGGCTGTCTCCGGTTTAATGGGAATTATGATTCAGTTTCCCTCTTTTGTCAACCAGGAATTTTAGCCAAAAATCAATTACCCTCCATAGCTCCACTACCAATAGAAATCACCTGTCTCAGTTGACTCTGTGCTGCAGATGATACAGATAGAATTTCATCTACAATGAGGGCAATTCATTTCTATCTTAAGGCATCACAAGGAAAAAAAAAAGGGGAAGGAATCATCTTGTCCTCTCTCACATGGGCTCCATAGACGTTTCATCTGCTTCTCTTTCACAATGGATTGTCACCATGATCAAAAGAGCACACCAGTCCCTTACTAATTGAGACCTTTCATTTATGAACTTAAAACCCATGAGATCTGAGCCATTGCTACCTCCCCGGCCTACCTTAATCACCCCTCCCTGGAGGACACCATAATGAAATTCCCATACTACCTTTTCCTCGTTTACCTCTGCTCATTATCACAGCAAAGTGCATGCATTTTTTTTTCTCTGGGTCTCACTGTTATGGCACAACATGTGGCCCTGAGAAATACCAACATTCCATAACAGGGACCTCTCCGCCAATGGTGAGTTCTTTCCATTTTATTTTTTGATCAGTTTAGCATCAGCCAACCCTCCTTACTGACAAATTCACTCTAAGGGAGGATGAATGCACATCAAATGGACAGAGTAGTTTTTTCAGAATGAAAAAGAATGCTAAACAACAGCTATGGTTAAGTATTGCATAATTAAAATTAAAAATTAAAAAACTACATGTTAACACAAAACCATATTACAACAGAAAACCTCCCTAAACCAGACACAGCTGGGTCTTGACATTGTTTTTGTCTTGTTTTATAGAGATGGCAAGCATAAAAAGGTTGGATAAGTATTACAAGTGGTAATGGGGGCAGACATCTTGTGACTTGGAAGAATAAGCTCTGTTATATAAAAGGGCCAGTGAAAAAGAAGTCTGATAGTACTGTGATCCTCCTCCTGCTAGGTCTCTCTCAGAAAAAGTTATACCTTTCAGAAGGCCACCTGGACAACATAAAAATGATGTATTTTAACTATGTTCTTCACATCAAGTGGTGCCATACTTTCTAAAACAGTACATTTTCACAGCAGACAGGGGATTACCAACTACTGTTCTATAGTAAACTGTATCAACAAGGAGAAAACAGACTCACAGTTTCATATGTACTTTGAATACACTTTGTGGATGGACATGTATATAAAAAATGTGCTGAATAGTTTTAAAGACTACATGATGGATAGTTATGTCACCAAGCTGCATCGAGTCTATCACCAATGCATTGGTCTACCAACTTTCTGTTGCCATGAACTTCAAGTTGCAGCTATTACAAAATTACACAGAACAATAATGCTGAACTATCTAGTAAATAATGAAAATCAGATTATGCAGATGCGCAAGGAAATAGCTGATAAGGCTGTCAGCAGAGCTGCCAACCCTCCAGACTCACAATTAGTGAAAAGAGGGATACAAATTAGTGAATTTTGAACACAATTAGTCTAGTAAATAATGAAAATCAGATTATGCAGATGCGCAAGGAAATAGCTGATAAGGCTGTCAGCAGAGCTGCCAACCCTCCAGACTCACAATTAGTGAAAAGAGGGATACAAATTAGTGAATTCTGAACACAATTAGTGAAAAATTATACCATGACACTAGCTCCATCAACTTTGATGGTCAATACCGCATTATATGAAAATCCCAAAACTAGAACATATTATTTACACTTATTACATGTACAAATTTGTTTGCAGCCAAATTTACCGATATACACAAACTTCATGCTGTTTGTCATAATATGATGCTGTGGCAGACCTCCTCAATTGGGCTACGGTAAATTTGTTTTCTAAATAGTTCAAGCTTCTTGCCTGCTGTTTAATCTTGGTGACTAAAATTGTTGCAAATTTTCAGCACCTAAGGAGGCACTAAAGTTTGTCTTATTTTTCTGAACAATAGGAAATACTCTTTCACTGCCACTTTTGTTAATCTCCAACTGAGAAAGGTAGGTTATATTCAACAAGAAAACTCACAAACAATGCTTCAGCATTGGTAGCTTGCAGGACTTGAGTAGGTGGCTTCAAGTACTCCAGAGATGAAATCTGCTGTGGGTGCTCTTAATTTTCACAATATCTATATGCTTTTTGCTAGCAGTGCACTTTTTCACATGTCCACATATATATTATTATACAGTACATGTATGACAGGTAAACTGTAAGCAATGATACGAACCCTTGTGTACATTCCCAATTCTAAAATTCATGGCACACTACTGTGCGAAAAGCATAATGTCCATTGATGTTTCATGGCTGAATGCAACGCCAATTTTTGGTGTACTCCAATCTATACTTCACTTTTTGTGGAACACATATCTTTTCCCTTGGAGGCGAAAACATTTTAACTGTAGTGTAGCTTAATTATGAAACTGTATTAATCCAGAAGATGAAACGTCAAATGATTAATGATCAGTGGTGTAGACACATGCGCAGCAAAATATAAACTCAAGCAAATTATGATATATGCTAATCTTTCAATATCTCAAAAATTCCCCCACTCAAAAGAGTTGTCTTCATTTAGTGTTTGTTTAAAAAGAAATTACAGTTGCTACAAGTATGTATATGTGCCAATTTTTTAAAAAATCAGTTGGGCTCCAGTTTGTTGTTCACAAGCATTTGTAAAACTTCTGTTCTAAATATAGATTATATACTTTACAATGCTTGCTACAGGGCAAACTGTAATAACTGGATATAACTCTACTAACACTGCGACTAGCAAATACTGGGCTGTTACTGGCATCAGTGGCCACTGCTGCTGTTTTGACTAGCGCTTAACGGAATTAAGTCGATTGAGAATTTGAGAATTCATGATTTTACTGCATGTGGAGTGAATCCATGAATTGCTATCAAGAGTAGTGAAATTCACACCAAGATCATGAGGGTTGGCAGGTCTGCTGTGAGATTTGTGCAGCCTGCTTTGAAACTTTACAGCTTATCTATAAATAATATTTAAAGCAAATTCAACATTTTATCAAGATACACTAAGATATTGTTGAGAGGTGTAGTTTTTAATATGAAATCAAATTATATTCAAAATTACATCCAAAGTTTCACGTCACTTTCAACTTACTGTTATCCTGTCACATAATCAGAATGGACTTAACATCATGGGTATGGACAATTTCTGCTTTTACAGGTGAAGTGAAGAGCTTTCAAACATAGAGCAATCCTGTGCACTGGGAACATTGCTGACCTCAGAAAAGAAATGAAATTATCCCTTTAAAAAGTGCAAAACTTTGGTAAATGCAAAATTTTCTACACATTTTACATTTAATAAATTCACAAGCAGTTTGTGTTCCTTTATGAGCCTTTCAAAGAGTCGAAGACACTCACCACTCAGCTGGAATCTGACTTGCATCATAATCTAGGTTCACTTTATCTGCATACTGAACCCATCTGCTCCGACCTGAAAAACAAAACAGATCATCACATTTTATCCATGCATAATCACTACTGTGATTATGAGACTCATAAAAGTGGACTACCTTATATGTCAGGTTGCCAAATATAGAAGTGTTTTATACAATATATTACTATTAAATAAATAAATGAGATCCATGTCCATTCCAGCCTTATAATAAGGGGCTACCTTGTACTCGGGTGCCTTACAGTGAGGGAGTACTGTATAATGTGATTACAACTGAACAGAGAAGACAATGCAGACCTAATGAAGTAACCGCTTAATGTGACAGAAGAGCAGGGTTTATATTGCTTGCCAGAAATCACAAGTGCTCACAAAACAATCTGTAGCCTAAAACAGATATTGGCAACCTTCCAGAACTGCTATGACAGGGCCACTTACATGCAGACTGCTGTATACCAAGTACACATTTGTCCGTTTAATTTAATTATCGTTTTTTTTATATAGTATACAAAAATACAACTCATACCATGTGCCTTTTCCAAAGTGTCTGGCATGTCTCAGTAGGAATGTGTGTCATAGGTTGCCGACACCTGGCTTAAATGATAACTTTACTTCACAATATGCTAATATGTCAGCAACCCCACCCCACAACTTCAAAATTCATAATGCTGACCAGTGTTATCATTTATGGCAAAGACATTTAAATTCATAGTTTATAGCAACCATACATTCCACAAAAATTGGCACCCCATAAATAAAAATGAATTTACTGTATCCAACAGACTATTTTGCCAATTATCAGCTGGATTCAAATCTTTACAGCATTAATTCTATTGGTAGAGCACAGGACTCGTAATCCAAGGGTTTAGGGTTCATTACCCATCCAAGCCAGCCTGAGTAAGTTGCAGTGGTTTGTTCTTGGGAAAGTAACAGTTTCCATTTCCTCTATATGATATAGCCATTAATGTATTTAAAGTGCCATTAAAACCAAACAACTGACAAGAGTTACATCCCTTTGCAAAGATTGGCGGACAAACAGAATAATTAATCACATTTTCTCTTTGACTAAGCCAATTTCTTCCTCAAATTTTCAAAACATAAATATTTGCTATTAGAGCTATAAGAATGTTGTTCATATGGTATGTCATAACATGTCTTCAAAAACTGTGCAAATATTAGATGAAAGGTTTTCATTCAGTCATAAGTATGAAGCAATATTTTAAAAGGTTCATTTCAAATTATTGCTTCATACTTATGACTTGATGAAGATAATGGCAGATTTTGTCTCTGTGGAAAAGAAAACAACTCTTGATAAAGTATTAATAAGATAATGCAATGGCTTGGTTTTGAGAATACCAGACTTGTGACCAGAATGGTGCCAGTTTTCAAATCCTGCCATAAGATCATCCTAGGTTGGCAACAGTTGTGTGTCCATGGCCAAAGTTCCTGACTCCAGTTGATTTGGCACTAAATAACTTTCATGCATTGACGTGATATAATATATAAAACCTATCATGAGAACCTATTAAACATTGTAATTTAAAAATGCCTATATTTTAAAAGAAAGCTGTTACCAGAATTAACTTGCATGTTAGTCAGATGAGTACTTACCAACAAAATAGTACTTATTTTGGTAGTATTTATTTCCATACTTGTCTTCCCCAACAAAGTCTCCAATCTTAAGCTCATCAGTCCTGAAATTTTATAAAATAAAATAGCTAGACTGCAAAAAATGAAAAAAAAAAAAAAAAATCTTTTCTATCATGAACCTCCCTATTATGTATTCCTCGATATAACAATAATCCACATTGGACCTTATAATTTATAAGTAATAAGAATACTTTGCTATAAGAAATGCCTGATTACAATGAAGAATTTGTACGGATCCAAAATAATTATAACAATGAACAACAGTAACAAAATTCAAGGTCAATTAATTATGCTGTGTAGAATGAAAACCTATGCTCCATTCCATGGTTTGGGCAAAGACCTTGATTTTGATTTGGTATGAACTAATATCTCCCATCCCAACATAACTTTAAAAATATCTAGCAAAAATTGGGAAAGCCTCAACAAACTCAGTCAGTTCACTTGATAAACCTCAAAAAAGCACAACTCCAGGAAGAGGAAAGTATGCATATTGGTCACATCACAGCTTGAAAGACATCAAGTCAGGAATCTCATCAATGGTTGGAGGTGTGTTCCACTGGCTGACTGTACCAGGGGAAAAGCAACATTTTTCCGTTAAAAATAAGACATTTTTTTCAAGAACATCCTCAAAAATTGGGCCACAGGAGAAAAAGACGAACATCTACATCAACCAAATATCCAGATTCAAAAGATTTGAATAAGGTCCTCCAAATGGTGTGGAAGAAAAGGCGTTGTCAAGTTTGGCCATGGATGTGAAGATTATTACAACATCCCTGCTCTTTGTGGAAATGCTAGGATAACACAATTCTTAGGTAGTTTTGGAAGAGAAGCAATAACTGATCAATTCTCAAAGATAGCTTTTATTTGTCAAGAAAATTCCATCAAAATAGGTCACAGGTAAAATGTAAAACCTTACTGCACATCTATACAACCACATATCTAATCTACAAAGTTTCAATATACCATAGTTACTCTAATAGAAGCTCCCTTCTAATAAATGCCCCCACCCCTGAAATTCCTACCTTATTGAAGCTTATAGATCCGTATATATCCATTATGGTATGTCCAAATAATTAAAACTGTACACAAGTGATCAAAACAACTTCATTTACAATCATTTTCAGTCAAACAGTGATGTACAGTATTAACATCTACACTAACCATATGTTATATCATGTTTACAAAGTTTCAACACAACCTTCCAACCAGTATGGTAGCATATAAATACGAGTGCTGAATTCTCACAAAAAACCTTTCTGCCAATTTTCAAAAGCTTTCCTGAAACATTGGCCAAAGGAAAAAAGAACCTTATTGCAGATCTGCACCAACAATGAATCTAGCCCACAAAATTTCAATACATTCCTATGAACCAGTGTATGAGAAGTGATGATGCAATACCTTCCCACAATACCCTTTTTTGACAACTTTCAAAAATGTTTCCTCAAAATTTTATTGCACATTTAAGTCAACCATATACAAGCCTATAAAATATTCATGGGCAACTTCTTCCAGGGCATGGTCTGGATAAGTAATTTTGATTTTAAAGCCACATCCTATGATGTGAATTAATGGACAAAACCAGATCAAAGGCCAGATCTGGTATGCGAGCTGCATTTTACCCACCTGTGCTAATAAAGTTTCAATTTAAACCACTATCCAGTGTGGGAAGAGAAACGTTGGCAAACCTTATTCCTGAAATATCCCTTTTACAAAAATTTGTCAAAACATTCACAAGATAGTGGGCACGAGGAAAGGTCAAACCTTAATGTGCATATATGCATACCACATATCTGGCCTTCCAAGTTACAATATAATCCTCCAAACAGCATATGTGAAGAAGCAAAGACAAAATAAATTCGAAAAATATCCCTTAAAACATTTTCAAGAAATGTCCCCAAGAATGGATCAGAGTAACAAAACAAAAAAAAAAAAACCTTACTGCACATCTGTGCCATCCACATGTCTTGCCTGCAAAAATTAAAAAAAACTCCAATATCATTGGTGTAGCTGTGGGAACTGAATTCCCAAATACACGATCCATTTTTCACAATTTTGAAATGGATCAGATGAAAGAAGTTAAAACCTAGAGTATATGCAATGTGCCTTTACACATCAATGCAAACCTCTCATGACAAAAGATGTACCTTACACAATAAACAATTTCTTTTTGGAAAAAAGTGCAATTTTCAAGAAAAATGTTTTTTTTTTTCCACAAAAAAAAGTATGTTTATTTCTTGATGTTAACTTTTCACAACAGTTTCCTTTTGGACTAGTATTATGTATATTTAATTGTTTGTTAGTTTTAAAAAATTTTATTACATGTTATTGTAATGTAACATTGTTTGCTGGACTTGACCTTGTCCAAAATTGAGTCCATTTCTGCTTGACCTGATTGACTTTTATTTTTTTTATTTCATTTATGTAAACAACTAGTAACAGCTTCATTATTCTCTATGTGTATAAGCTTATTATTAGGATTATTATTCTGGTAAACAAGGTGGCATAAATATGTTGATCGGGGTCAGGGTTTAGGAGATGGTGAATTATGTAGGTTATTGTGCTGTAAATAAATATAGCTCATTAGATCATTCTAGAAGGTTATTTTCCATTAGGTAATGGTTGTTTTTAGAAAATGCTAATTGTGACCTGAGGTCAACCAGAGAACTATATTATCTTGTGACTGTGAGGATTTTACCAGTTGTGCTTTAACATCCAGCACTTTAAGTCATATTATGTTGTGACCAGTTTGGGCTGAATTTTATTTTCTTCAAATTATTGAATTCAAGTGATTATTTTCTCTGGAAATATAAAAATGCTCTGATAAAATTCTTGGATAAAGACATTCACTGGAATTTATACTGAATTCAAACCTGGAATAATATTTCTGTGATTCAACAAGAGACTGTTGGTACATAGTACTTCATAGGCTATAACAGACACGTCATGGCCTTCAATTTTGGATCTACCCTATGATTTACACAAAACCCTAACTAAAATATGTTTCTCAGAAAATACCTGATCAAGTTTAGATGAGGAATATAAGCCTGCTATCTCCTGAATACAGCCCTATTTAAAGACAAAAATTTGCCTTTTCTCACAAAATGTACAGCATATAGAAAAAGGGCAGTAACTCTTGCCCTTTACCCCCCCCCCCATCCCTTGCCACCACTATTTGTCATTACATGTAGTTTTAAGCTGAGTAAACTACCAATAAGGATGCATGCTTAGCATGGTGGTTGTAAGGCTCTTCAAGTAATGTGATTGGTTAAGTATTCTCACATTAACATTACGAGAATAAGTAACAGGTGTTAGAAATGCTGACCATCCTACCTTTACCTCTGGTTTCCTTCTAGGCAAGAGAGATTTGATTCCCTGTGTGAACAACAACCTGTTCTCCTGCTTAAAGCAACACGGCCAATGGTCAATTGATCTGTGACCACTCTATCATGTTAAGAAGATGGTTATTGAAATATTCTTAGTCAAAATTCATTGGTGAATACAGAGAAACTAAGAGGCTGTGTTGGCTTAATTAGGTCTTTAGTTCAACTGGACTGCAAACACAGGACCCACCTGATTCAGATTTTGTCTCTGTGAAGCTAAATCACTCAGATAAAAACTCAAAAAGGTTGACTCTGTATCCAGCCAACAGCTTTTATTATGTCTCAGTTCGAAATATTGCGTTCCAATGCGAGGATTGCACATATTGTTTTACTTTCATGAGCTGAAATCTGCATGAGGTGACTTTTATCTTTTGAGCCATCAGAATATGCCAAGCATATAACCCACTTAAACCACAAAGACAGGGCTAGAAAGGTGATATCCCGCTATCCTGCCTTCCCCGGATAGAACGAATCTTTTGCAGTTGCCACAACTTGTCTCTGTATGCTAAAGTAGTATTCAAGGGCATGGACAGGATCTTGCATGGTCACAACTCTTGACTTATCTCTAGATAAATGGAAGTGTATGATAACTTTCTGATTTCCCACTGACGGTAGATGGTTCTTGGTTACAAGCCTGGTTGCGTTATGAGGATTACTAAACCATCCAATCTGAAATCAAGATAGTTTGAGTTGACTGAAAGGGCATATAACTCACCCTACAACCCAAAGCTAAAGCTATTAGGAACAGGTTTTGTATGATAAAAGCCCTGTAACGTCCAGACAAGTGGCTCAAACTTCTCCAAATTAAACCATGTTAAGACCCATGACAGATTCCATATGGAAAACGGGGTGAGGGATTTTGGTATATACAAATCAAAATTGGCTATTAGCTCTGATAGGTTTTTATATCTCCTCTGCCACTGAATGTTGTCATGAAGCAGAAGCCTTTGAAGGTAATTGGTGCGAACTTTTCTTGTCAGAAAGCAAGTCAGCCAGCTGAGAGATTGAGTCAATCAAAGGGACAAAGGTACTGATTCTACACCAGTCCTTGAAAACAATATCACTTTCTGTCATAAGCCTTCAGAGTGGAGGGCCTTCTTGCTCTCGAGATTCTCTCCATAATCAAAGGTCTGAATTCTTTCTCTTGCAAAGGCTGTCCTGACAAGAGCAAAGCATGAAGGGGAAGACAGTCCAGGCATGGATGAAACAACCAAGACTGAGAAGATTTAGTTTAGTCATGATCTTCCTGGCTAGTCTATCACTAATTCAAACTGATGACCCTGGACTTGTCCCATCTGAGAGGAGAATTAGCTTGCAATTCTGACCATGTATTTTGTGTAATAAGTTTGGTGCTAAGATTGGGGGAGGGGAATAAGCAAAGGCCCATAACCCCTCCCAGCTGACTGACAGAACACCCATGGTCCAAGCTTCTGGGTCCAGGACCAGTGAGACAAAAGTGGACAGCTTACATATATGGTTCCACCTTGTCACAAACGTGCTGATCATCAGACACCAGAAAGTGCACAAATCCAATAAAAAACCAACAATAAAGAGACCATTCTGTATGAATAATCTGAACAGAACAACAGCCATAACATTCATTCTGCTTGGAATATGTCTGATTTGCATACCAATCTGAAGTTAGCAACAACAACAATGAAAAAATGGCCTAACAGCATGCAGGTAAGTCACCATTACAGAGTTGTCTGACATAATCAGGAGTGACTTCCTGCTGAGTCAGTCCTTCCAGACCTGAAGTACATTTATGATAGCTTTCATTTCAACAAGGTTTATGTGAAGAGGCCATCCCTTTAGTCTCCATTTGTTGCTGACCATACAGAAGCCTGGCAAGTGGACTCCACAATCGTAAGTACTTGCATTTATACATACCATTTCCATTTGGGGTTTCTCCAGAGGAATTCCTGTTGTGAGTTAACAGTGGTTGCACCAGTGACACAAGAACGAACATACCTCACTTGTGGTATTTACATTCTGGTTGAGTGGACTGGAAATGGGGTGCCATTGAGTCAGCAACCATCTGTAACAAGTGCGTAAAAATGCAACCTAGTGGGATCAGATCTGCTGCCACCATCAGTAACCAGAGGAGTTGCAAGAACTCTCTCACTGAAATCCATATCCTGTTGGAAACAGACTCTACAACTTCGATGACCTGTATGATGCAGACATGAGGGAGATTAACTCCATACCCAGATGGACAAAACACTGGGATGGGCAAAGGGCGGATTTTTCCCAGTTCACTAGAAAACCAAGATGATTCAAAATGGATATAAAATCACTTCTGCCCTTTATCATGTCTCTGAAGGAGATAGCCCAGATATGCCACCACTGCCATAGAGGCTGTCGACTTAAACAGGGTGACAATGCAATCCATAATTCTGGTGAAGACCTAGGGGCTGACATTTAGACTGAAGGGAAGGGCTTAAAATTGGTCAACTTTGTTACAGTAAGCAAACCAATGAAACTTGCACAATACCAAGTGAACAGGGACATAAAGTAGGTATTTGAAAGATTTAGACTGACTGCATACTTGTCACTTCTGATGGAGAATACAAAAGACCTTGCTGTCTCCGTCTTGAACTTTGGCGGAAGAATGAATTTATCGAGATGATTCAAGCCTATGATGGGCCTGAACTTGTAAATGACCTTTTTGTTACGGAACAGCCATGAATAGAACCCAGAAGATTGTTGCTTTCATACAATTTTTACCACCCATTGTTGAGGAGTTACTGTATCTCCTGCTGAAGAATATGGTCAATCTCCCAATCTGATGGCATATCCATAATAAGAAGGGGGCTGGGGGGAGTTTGAATAAACAAAATCTGAATTCCCTCTGAAATGACTTGAGTCACATATCCATTTTATGGAAATAGATTGATCCAATGTAACTGGAACTGCAGGAGTCTGGCAACCACTGCTAGACTGTCCTGGGTGGCAGGGATGTTGGGCTTGGGGAGTAGAGAAACTCGGTTTCTTACCTCCCCTGTAAGATTGCTTACTAGTCTGATTCTGAGATCTGAATGACCCTTAGGACATAAAAGATCCCTTTTGCCTGGCTCACTTGTTGTCCTCTATAGTGGCAGAGATGGCAGGGTTTCTAAATGGGGATACAGGTGGAGGGGCAGTTCCTGAGCTGCATGTAACAAACTTCTTTAATTTTGTCCCCAAATAGCAATGGTGAGCCAAATGGAGTCATTGTTAAAGCCAGGACATAATGTAGTTTTAAAAAAGTGGCATGCAAACACGCATCAAGATGTATCGAGTCAAGATTGGCATAGGCAGTCAACACATCAGCCACTGTATGGTAAGCTGTTCTGTTAATGACCTGAGCACTTTGGGCCATCAACTTCCAGGCGTGTTGGTTGGTGAATTTTTCTGTCACTTGGAAAATTGCTAATGAGGCCGGATCTTGCACAGATAATGTGGCAGCAATGTTCAAAACAGCTCTGATGTGGGGAGATACACATTCATACCCACCTTTTAAAGTGGTAGGGCAGAAATGTTAACTGCCGTTATATTCTTATCCAGTGCCAAGAGTTCACAATGATAGATGGTGGAATGTGTCCAGTACCAGCACAATAAAAACATGGCTGATACCTAGCATTCTCAAAGCAAGGTTTTAGCATTCCCCAGGTCACAGATATGTTCAGATATCTAAGTCCTCTCCATGGTTGGATTGGAGAAACACTGTTGTTCAGAAGTACCCTCACTCTCACTGTGTGAATACTCTTGGTCCTCTTCTTCCATTTCAGGATAAACCATGCAATGAGGTAATGATGATACAGGATGATAGTCCCATAACACACCACTGCTAAATACCGTGGGTAGGTTATGAAAATAGGAAAAGATGGTTCTGACAAGTAATTTTGTCATCTGGGCAGATGACTGGTAGCTGGGAGAATGATTGGTTCAGTTATTGATATGTGGAAGCTGGATTGGCTGGTTTAGGCTGATCTACATGTGTAACTGTAGATTTGTCTTTATGGAGAGATACTTTCATTAAGATTACACACACACACACACACACACACACACACAAACACACACATAAAGCCGTATGTCTTGCTAAACTGTTGGAGCTATCGCTATGACCCCAAGTGTCTGGGCTGGCTGGCTAGCCATTATGACTGGATGGCAAGGCAAGAATATGTGCTGGATCCATTGGATCTGAAAAATGCCACATGTGACGGTCTTACAGACCTAAAAGCCATGCCAGACATGCAGGGGGAAACTTATGCACAATTGGCTGCCTAAAAAGGGGGAACAATCCCCCACTGTATCTCAATTATCTGCAGGAACGAAAGATGGAAGGAATAGCAAAATATGGCCTGACTGCATTGCTGCTTCCTGTGCCAGTCAATGCATATGTCGTTGAAAGGCTGGCAATATCCAACTGTGACTATAACATATCTGCATTCATCTCCCCCAAATCTGCATTGTCCTGACAAGGTTCACATCTGATTCAGTATTCAGATGTACACTTAGTACATCCATACTGGTCTTGCATGGTTTCCCTTTCTTCTCTTGCCTTTTGCTAATTTTTGCAGAACAGCCAACAAGGTGTCAGCAGACCACAAATTGTACATGCTGTAAGGGGAAGAAGAGGCACATTTGGTACACATCAGGCAGAACTCTTGAATGACTTTCCTTGCTTTGCATTTATTGCATTCAAACAGCATTGATAAATTAACATGTTCGTTAATACTTCATTAAGTATTCACTAAATAACACCTGTCATAAAAACAGAGTCCATGAACTACAGACAGCATGCAAGAGCACTTGAAATTTAGCATGCATCAACAATAGCATGTTGTGTGTGTGTGATTTGGATTTTTTAATGTAGCTTTAAAAAATGTTCAGTCATATCGCTACAATGTCTGCAGTGTGACAGTTCAGTGATGTCTAGCACTGGGGCATCACGCCACAGACATGTAGCATGATGTCCCACCCAGTCACATTATCCTGACACCAGGCCGACCAGTCCTAACACTAACCTCTTAATGCTGAGCGCCAAGCAAGGCAGCTGTTAGTACCATTTTTATAAGTCTTTGGTATGACTAGGCTGGGGACTGAACCCACGACCTGCCGCATCCGAGGCAGATGCTCTAACCACTAGGCCACTGGCGCAGTCAATAGCATGCGGTCTAAAATGACCAAGTCCAAAACTCTGACAAATTTCACAAAATATATCCCTAATTGTTGTTGTTGTTTTTGTAGGGTTTAACGCCATTTTTCAGCACAAGACAGGCTATACATGGCGGCCAGTATAATTGGTGGAGGAAGAACTCTGGAAAACCCAGAAAAGAACCACCGACCCACGAGAAGCTCCTGGCAGGCTTTCTCACGTGCCCACGTTAGCCGAGCCTGAGACTCGAACTCACGCAGACAGAGGTGAGATGGCAGTGATCCGTATAACCCAGTTAAAATAAACAATGTATATCAACTGTTTATGAATCAATATTAATCCAAATAAATCCAAAAATTTTAAAGGATGGCTTCAATTTCACACAAAACACTTGATTTAATGGGAGGTTTATTCCATACAATGTTGTTTACAAGAGCAAAGTTTGAAAATCAGTAACACCTAGTTGTGGCAATGGGAGGTAATATGCATGAGTCACTGCCCACTGTCTATATGATATAGACAGAAAAGAAGAATTTTCATCTTTTAGTAGCACTGGATTCAGAAGGCAGCTGGCTTATATTCCTAATGTTAATGTAATCAGGGAATGCATTTAAAGGAGAAATGCCATCACTTTTTAAAGGAACATTCTGACAGTATTAGATAAACAAATCTAACCCTTGCTCTCTACTTGATGAATCTGGCTTCTTCCAGATTGCTGCGAGAGTGACAGGTTCCTGTCATTGTTCTTAGTATAATTATGTTGAGAAGTTTGTGTTCTTAGCTTTTTGTATAAACATTATCTGACTTTCATTTATATTTCAATCTGTTTTTCTATAACAACATTGGAAATAGGTTAGTCTTGACATCTAGTGACAACTGGAGCTCTAACGTCATGGAAGTGAAGGTTGCAAGATTTGAGTAGTAATGTGATCAGCAATGCTAATGACGAGTTCGAGGTAAAATTTCATCAACTCTGTAGTTTCATCTCATCTGCCACTGGATTAAAGACATAACAAATGTTATACTCACAATTTCTGAGAAAATATATCATCTTCTTATTGATTTTTCATGCAGGTATGGCTCAGTGTAATGTTATTTAAGTTTGCTAAACCAGCTAGTATGCAGCTACCCTGTGCCAACACTGCACGGTGATGGCAAACTTTCCAACTTTTTGATAGGCAATTAGCTCTAACTCTACACCCAGGGGTCATGCTATCAGGGCAAAGTGGGTGACTAAGTCACCTAAAAAATGTAAACTTTGCCTTCTTCTGTTAGGAAAGTGAAAACGACTTTGCCCTGTGATTCTTTTAGAGGATAATTGAATGACCGTACCTTTTTAGATGCTCCCTCGCCTTGGCCAGGTTAGTTCCAGTGTTATGTTATATATAGCTCAGGGTAAAATGTAGGCTTCAAGCCATCAAAAAGTTGGTGTTGATATCAATTGTACCGACAAACAAATTCATGCACATTCACAGGTAAGTGTTTTGATATTTGACTGACCATTAACCTTTCCCCCGAGTGAATTAGCAACTACCAGTGCCCGATTTCCACCAGTGATGATAAATACATACAAACTTGTGTTTCGAAACTTAAACTTATGTAAATAGCAATTTGTGTTTTAAGAATAGAATTGGTGACATGAATATTTTAACTGCCGCATGTACATTATTTTCTTCATAAAAATCAGTTTGCAACATGACAAGGGGAAATAATGGCAGACATTGTTCTGGATGGGAAGTATTAGATTTCTCTTTTCTTAAACCATTGGGCAGATACATTCATGAAAATATATAATTCATAAAAAGCAGATTCTAAATATTACATATTATTGAAAATTTAGCTTTAAATTGTAATTATACAGGTCAGAAACATATTCGACACTGCTGTGTTGTGGAATTCTAGAGACGCTGTACGGAGTGTGCGGTCAAGGTTGTATTTTGAGTTTACTCATTTTTGTGAAAATATGAAGAAAAAAACCCCACGAAGCAAATACTATTTAACTAATGCCTAACATTACTACAAGTATGTAGACAAATAATAAAACCTTATACAGTACTCCCCCTCTTGAACGGCCCTCCTGCCCAGTACCCCTCACAAAAGGCCACCTCGCTAACGCGACCAGCGGCCAGCATATTAGTGCAAAAATATAAAATTTACCCCTCACAAGCGGCCGCATTTTATTTTGTAATATGTATCCAGAACCAGTATTTTAATCACAACGTGTGTTAAGCAATCCGATTTCTGTTTCCCGATGTCAGGTTTTCATTACTGAAAGAAGTGTTGACTAAAGTACATGTACCACTAAGGTTAATATATCATTTACGTCCCACAAGAAGCCACATTTATTCCATAAAGCCGAGAAAGACTCAAATTTTAATCCATGCAAAAAGGTAAGTACACGTAATCCGATTAGCCTTACTGCTGTGTTATCATGAGATGTCGGGTTTAGTCACTCTGATAATTGTTAAGATTACAACTATTGAATAGTAGTAACAGCTGAGAAGTGGCAGTATTGATGTACATTACACAAGTCAGCGGGAAAATGGTTTGATAGCCTTTATGGCTTCCCTTAGTAGGATGTTGAGCTTGTTCACTTTCATAATTAGTGGCTATAATTACTGACAATAATTGTCAAGTTTACAAATCCTAACGGCCGCGAGGTCAAATCTGCGTAGATATCGAAGTCATTTTGGCTTCTCTCACTTAGTGTAAAGAAATGTAAACACAGTAGGGTACCAGACTGCAACTAATGAATCACGTGACAAGATTGCTACCTTTAAAAACACATGGCATTTTGTTTAAATGCAGAAAAATTGTTTTATCAGTCTTGTAGTTGGCAACACTGATAATTACAACCGGACGTAATTGTCAAGATCATAGCAGGGTCAGCATAGGCTAAAAATAGATTTTGTGCAGACACACACAGAGAAATTAAACTTGAACAAAACAGGATACCAGACAAAGACTGAAAAATCATGTGACAACACACTTTATCACTTCCTTTATGAAGAAGGCATTTCGTCCACTCTACAAAAGTTTCGTCTGCATAATTAAATCGCATACAGTTAGCAACATTCGAATAAATCATTACCAAACATTAACATGTCATCACATAAACGGAGATGATTATTTTAGAAAAAAAAGTCGGTTATTCTACTAGACGACATAGGGTGAGTGGGGAGGGGGGACTTGCCGAACAATTTTAGGTAGAAAAGACTCAAATAAAACAATTTTATGTTGAAAACACTTGAATAAACAACATTGTAACCATTTAAGGAGGTTATTCAGCAGCAGTGGGAAAATGGAGCAAATAGAAAGAGAATTATATATGTACAAAGATTTAAATGACGTTTTTGAATGGTTTTGCAATGTGCATGACAACAACACCTGCTCATATATCACGCTTACGCCAAGAATAAGAACTATTAATGCATATTCAGTTGAAATAAGTCTATTACTATAACAAGAAGAACCTTTTAATAATTAATGTTACTTTTAAACGAAGATATTAAATGCTTTGAAGAATGTAGCTTTCACTTCTCACTGTTCTGTCCAAAAAAAGAAGTCACTTCTCCCTAAAATTAAAGTATGGTTTGACCCCTGTACACCTCAACATAAATGTTCAAATATCCAAAAATGGCAAGGCAAGGGTCAGAGGAAACTCAGACTACACCAAGTTCAAACTGATTCACAGGTGGTGCTTTTGCTTCTCTAAATTCCATAGCCAAATGTTAACCAGTGCTCAAATAATCTGATAGTCCGACGCCCAGGGCCCCTCTTAATTTAGATCAGACTCGTTCTTGAATAAGAATGTTTAATCCATATGTATTATAATTTTGACAAGTTTGTGAACAGTGGCAACATTTCATTGAAGTCAGTTTTTACTGCATATATAGAATGCAAAGCATGATCATATCAGTTGTCGGAATAGTCAAATGTAATTCATTTTTTAAGCCGATTTAGGAAATAATTAGCAATCAGCAAATCCTAACAAAAATAGATTTCATAACCCTTGGCTCAAGGAGTTTTACATTTTGAGCATGCAATAAAAAAATTAAAAAAAAATTTAAAAAATAAAAAAAAGGGAGGGGGGCTATTAAATCTTTGCACATACTGCAAACAACACATCAAAATATGTCAACTCAGTTCTGACAAGGATTCACTCAGAGAATCCAGCAGAGAAGTTTGAACACCACGACCATTCAGTCCCTTGTGAGTGTAGTGATGAGCACTAATGACAATTGCATTACCTTCAAACACCTTTGAATCCTATTGAAATTTATATTCGAATTGTAGCTACTGCAACGTTGTGTGACAATATTAAAAAGGGGAAATTTTTGGCATGTGGAAATTGGAGTCTGAGCTTGTGGAAGTTCAGTCTGGGCTTGTGAGTTTATGGATGTCACCTGCCCCGGGTCTGTGTCTAAAAAATATTTCTTTGAGCACTGATAACATAGCTGATTTCTTGAGGATTTTTATTCTGTTTAGTTTCTACTTAGAGAAAATAAAATTTTCTTGCAAAATTGTATAATGTGAATGATTAGTTTTTTGCTTTTCAAAAATGGGGAAATATTGTTTTGTTATATAGCTATCCAAAAAACAGACCTTTTTGACATCACCTGTGTATTTTATTTGATATGAATTTGTATATTGGGCAGGTGGATGCGGCATTAAAATTGTGTATAAAAATTGTCCCTTACACCCTAGTCGTTTAAATGTTATTTATTTATTGCTGGATGAAGACCGAGTTCTGGCCACCCGCAAGACAGGTCACCTAAAAATGTCAAAATAGACAATTTAAAACTTCTCATAAAAATTATGTTTTCTTTTTCAAACGATTCTTTAGCTTACAGCATACCTGTATAACTGCAGAAATGACCCTTTCAGGCCTCCATTGGCCTTAAT
The DNA here is from genome assembly GCA_016617855.1 of Megalonaias nervosa. Classification (NCBI taxonomy): domain Eukaryota; kingdom Metazoa; phylum Mollusca; class Bivalvia; order Unionida; family Unionidae; genus Megalonaias; species Megalonaias nervosa. The sequence goes on along the minus strand of JAECUM010008523.1, from coordinate 16,062 downwards.
TATTTTTCTCAAAATATTAAACTTCTCAAGATACTTCGACATTTCTCTAAAGTTCCATAACTCTGTTGACCTGTGTGCAGCACTGCACTTCAAAGACATTCTCAATTCATTGGAGAAAAATATATTTTCGAAAAGCCTGTTTAATAATTTGAGCCATAAATGTTAAAAATATTATATAATTTCTTATCATGTATCTTCCGAGTTTTCTATTCAATTTCTATTGCATTCCGAGTTAAAGTACTGGACAAATTCAGTCCGCATATCTACAACGGTAACGGGTCAGAAAGGACCGGTACGGAAAAGGCCCAGGTTAAAAAGGGCTATTGGACAATTCGGCCCAAAGACAATTCGGCCCAAGACAATTCGGCCCAAGATTGACCGAAAATAAGACAATTCGGCCCAACTTGAAAGACAATTCGGCCCAACTACATAATACAACTGACAATAGTTTTAACAAGTATTTATTTTTAAAAGGAAATACTCAGTAACTTATAACTTATATATGCGTAAGTTAACTAAGACAAAATATTTTAAGACAATTCTTATATAATTTGTTTTTTTACTGTATAGTTCAAAATTCTTGCTTCAGGTATCTGAATTATTTTATTTTTTTGGGATATAATGAGTGTAATCTATGAAATAAAGGGAGGCCACCTTTTCCTTTCTAGTATTTATTTCGTTTTTCAAAGTGAGAACGAATATCATTGATGTACAATAATTAGTTTCTACCTGTGAACGTGTGCACTGGTTTAAGAACACCGTTTCATTCTCAGTTTATTTAGTTTGTAAAATAAAATAGGTTCAGAATAAAATTTGAAACATTTATTGAATTAGGTAAAATGTTTTTCGAAGTTACAAAGATTAGGAGCTTTCGGATATCTTTAGGAAAACCGTCCCAAAGACAAATATTACATGGGAGAAAGGACGTCTTTAAAAAAAGAAGTATAGTAGAGATGGATGTGATGCTTTTGGAGTTACGTAGACAATAATGAGATGCATCATATCTCCTGTGGAAGAAGGTCGATTTTGTTAGGCACTTGAGTATTTATAACTAAATACAACATGCATAATCTCTTCTTTTTCCTTCCTTGTGCAAGAGTTTTATCAACCAGTTGCTGTTTAAAAAGACTCTCAAGAGCTTCCAATTTAATTTTTTTCTCCAATCTGCCCGTAGTAGTATAGGTATTTTGAGGTTCCTCTCTCAGAGACCCCTACCCCCAAAACGTTATATGTTAAAATTTTTGTCAGCAGCCTTTTTTAGCTCAAAATGATGACTTTCATATTTCTGACAAAATTTGTTTTGTCGGGGTATGGAGTCTCTGAGATAGGAACAACTCAAATACCTATACTACTATTACAGTCCCTATACTTATTATTTTTATAGTTTAGACAAAATTTCATATTAAACAAATGAAATATTATATATAATGTCATTCTGTCAATCAAAGAGACATGTTGGATTTAATCTGACAAACAAATTTTGTAAGAGATTTAATTCAATCAAATCAGCCTCAAGCTATACTGGTATAAAAACTAAAATAATAAGCGATTGTATTAAAAAAGTTGGATATCATATATCACCAAAATATGGGTCAGTATGGTTATTCGCGACTGAAAATGATATGAGAATAGCGGGTTGGGCAGATGATGTGATGACATTTATTGACAATATGGTTGATATTTTATTTGATAATGATATTACTAAACTAAAAGACAAAAAATAAACAGCAGGATGACGTTCGGTCTACCATTCCACAAGTTCTGTCAGATAAGCCTAATGAGGTTCTAAGAGTCTCTTTCAGACATACCCCCGGCGAATTTCTAAATATACGAGACGAAACTTTAGAAACTCAGAGGGCAGTCTATTTTATGTAAGCCTTTTTTTGTGGCCAACGGGACTCTTCATTTTTGTTAAGACATTACCCCCAGCGAATTCCTAAATATCCGAAACCGAAACTTTAGGAACTCGGAGGGCTGTCTATTTTAAGGTCTTTATTGTGACCAGGAACCTAATGAGGTTTATTTTAGTCTAGAGATGTTTTTTTTGGAATGGCCCCTGTGTGGGGTACCCCTTTAGTGAGGTCACAAGGTCACGAGCTCACGTCATCCTGCTGTTTATTTTTGGACGGCACAAACATAAACTTATCCTAACTTATCCTAACTTATCTAGCGGGGGCCTTATCTACGTCCAACAAATTTCGTACACTCTCCCACCATGGCAACACCTGGGAGTGCAAAAGTGCACCCACCACGTGTTTACATGGTGGGAGAGTGTATTTTGTTTGTTGAATATCGAGGATTCCTCCGGACCCCCCAACCTTTCTTAAATAGCGAGGGGAAAATCCAGAGCCCTACTCTACGATTTCGTCCGTGAAGGGAACCGAACTCAGGGCGTCAGTATCAGAATCCAGCATTCTCACACTGAGCTATGAAATTCAGTTATATATATATGTTAAAAAAGTTATTATATAGCACCAAACAGCATTACATTTTCTGATTTTGAAAACACGTAATTTTACATTATATTATCTTATTCTGAAAACATTATTATAAATAAATCGAGAAAAAACATAATTTTTGATTTTATATTGTACAGAAAAACGAATCCTAATGCTGGGCTGAACTGTATAAGATCGACCGTTTCCAGTGATACTAACGAGTGTGAATACACAGATGTTATATATATATATAAGTCGAAGCTAAACTAAAAGATAAAGATCTGATTCTAAAAACATTATTATAAATAAATCGAGAAAAAACATGATTTTTGATTTTATATTGTACAGAAAAAACGAAATCCTAATGTTTGCCTGAATTGCGACCACACAATTATCTTTGACAGAAGATCGGCCGTTGCCAAGGATACTGGCTGAATGACGGCATTACTGCGGAGAAATAATCAATATTCTGTATTGCGCAGTTGGACTTACTATAGTAAATATGTTATTTACGTAGGACGAATTGCTAGTTATTTCGGTAAATACAGAAATGATACCAGGATTTGTAGGTCTTAAAATACTATCAGATTTACAAATCTATTATATTTCATTAGCAAAAAAAAAATATGAAACAGTATATATGCTATGTTTGATTGGAACAGTATTATCTCCCTTTTAAAAACAGATATGGTATACAGAGTTATATTTCTTGACCAACACACAATGTCTCGACGTTTGCTATTAAGTAAAATATGCTATCGTGATTATATAACCAGAATTTAATTCTACCAGATACTTTACGACGACATTCAAATAGTTCTTTCATCGCTATCTTACTGAGAAGATACTTACTACCTTTTGCAAAAACCTTCGACCTATCTAGGTCTATATTAATTTTTGTATATTGATTTTGGCTTATCGGATTATGAAAATTGTCATATTTTAATGCAAGCTCGTCTCGTAAACTTTCGAGATAACTAAGTATTTGCTGTCATCTGATTTGATAAGGGAGAGTTTGATTCTGTCAAATTTACTACAACAAATACCTGAAATTTCATCGTTAAATTCAAATGATAATTGCTGGTTATTAACAGGTTTAAGGAAATTATTGAAGATATGTGAACAATACGCATTAGAGAATGATATCATCTATAATACACAAAAATCAGTATGCATGGTCTTTCAGCCAACTTCTTTTAAATTACCATCACCTCCCCCTGTACATCTTAACGGCAATGCTCTTACGTATGTCGACAGTTATATGTATTTGGGTCATATTTTGAAATCCAATCAGTCAGATAATAAAGATATGATGAGACATTATCGATATTTGTGTACTAGAACAAACATGCTTCTACGCAAATTTAAGAATTGTTCATTGAATATCAAAATTAGATTATTCAAATCTTATTGCTGCACTGTGTATTGTGCTCCACTGTGGACAAACTTTAGTGAATGTATGAAAAGAAAACTAGTAATTGGTTATAATAATAGTCTTCGTTTTCTATTAGGTCTTCCTAGATGGAACAGTGCCTCCAACATGTTTGTAAATTATAATGTATTCAGTTTTGAGGAAGTAATGAGAAAGTATGTATTCTCAATGATAACAAGACTATCTAATAGTGAGAACTGTATATTGAAATCACTTTGGAACTATGACATTCATTTAAATTCTCATATTATTAGTAGATGGAACAAATTACTCTTTAAATGTGCCACTTAATTTCATTCTTAACAATGCAGGGCACAGTCCATTGTTGTAGATGTGTCTGTATACTTGTAAATATGATATATATGTTCTTTTATGTTTACAATGTTTTACTTTATATCCGTATTTTAATTTAGATGTATGGACTATGTAGTCTGAAATAAAGAATTCTTATCTTATCTTATTTATTTCTGCGACTTATATCATTAACAATTTCTATCGAGACTCGCTTGCGAATGTTTTCCATCGTCTTACCGAACACCGAGTTGTTCATCAACTTGAAAAAGTTTTTCTCAAAGTCAGTCTTAGCCACATCACGACGTTTCGTATTTAGATCAATATAATTTGCCATCCACTTCGACTGATTAAACTTTAGCACGCGATGGACCTTTCTCAGAATTAGTCCAGCATCTACTGCTTGTTTTAAATTTTTGTAATGCATAACATAATTTCTTTTATCTAACAAATTTGGAACTAACTTATTAACAATCGAATTTTTTGCTGTTGTCGTTGCTCGTTGTTCAGGCGATAATAAACTATAATTAATCATCATTGACTCTGCGCAAAACGGATAATCGTTATGTAGATCATGTAGCGAACAACAATAATCTAGATCAACTTCAACAAAATATGAAATATCGGAAAAATCGATATTAATTTTTCAAGGTATATCTTTTTCAGTTTTTTTAAGAAATTGATCTGGAGTTATCCAATGAAATCCACTACACGGCATTGGTTCTGACATCGCAAAACCATACAAATTACTGGCGACCAGATAAATGATGTAATTCGACGGGAGATTTTTATCATAATTTTTTAAGTACTTGTTATTAATAGCTGCATATTTCTTTGTTATAACGCTAATTCCGCCTCTGATACCTTTATCAATAAAGTTAAACATATCGACATCTGTTAAGAGATCCAGTTCTATTTTACTCGTTTTTAGTAGAGCGTCCCAAGATAATCCTGGAGAGGAATAATACCAACAGGGGTCTAATCCGTAATTGCTGTAGCTTACTTGACGAAAACTCTCAAAAACATCTGCTAGTAATAAAACATATGTTTTCAAATATAGATCATGATAATCACCAAATGTTTTACAACTAAATTTATTCCAAATATCTTGTGCATATTTGTATTCGTCATCTGTGATATTTTCGTTTTTGAGTTGCGAGTAAAATTTATCTTTGCCAGGCAGAGAAGTTTCATTAAATCTGCTCCAATCGTCGAGATACTCGTACGGAAATATACCTTTTTTGTCAGATCGATATAGTTTTCACCGAAGCAACTTTTTAGGTTAGCGAAACTACTGCAACCTTTAACAAGCTCATCTAATGATACTGCCATAAATTGCAGACTGTCAATAAAACGTAATTTACCGAGCGTCACCGACATATACTTTTCAAAATTATTTGGAATACGTTTTATTACGTTATTTAATTTTAGTTTAGCTTTAATATTTTCATCACCAAAAGCTTCTACAATAATATGACTGTCATAGCCACGAAAGTTATGTAAAACTACGGGAATAAAATCTGGAGCATGAAATTTTAAATTACAACTGTTATGAGCTGCTCCACGATATTGGCCGGTCAAATGACAATGATCTCGCACCTTATCACGCGCTCCGTTAGAATCCACCAACAACTTTTCACAAATATGACAATTAACTGCCTCATCGAAATCGAGTTGCTGTTTAGACGTTATTCTCATCGGAGCTGTTTTAAGTAATCTGTTAGAAATTTTATTAACTTCGTCTATTAAATTTTTTAATAGCCATACGGCAGGATTTTCACCTCTATATAACTTTATCGGAGTTGAAAATTTATCGCTAGCGGAACAAACTACTTTATAAGCTACTCCGCAAGGAATATGCTGTTGTATTTTTCTAGTACTGGATTTATTCGGATTATTTTCTGCTCCAACCACAGGAACGAGTAGACACTCGAAATCAGCGTAAATAACAAAAGGAATATTTAGTTTATGATTATAATTTTTAAATTTTAATATTTTTTCTTTTTCGCTTGGCATACTTATTCTTTGAACGTTGACACAGTATTTGAGATGCTCCTCCAGTCTTCCATCGCTAGAAAAACCGTGCAAACATCTATAGCAGAAATGTTTTTTATTTTTATTTTTACTGTACTGTTTGCCAACTAGGCCGTTAAATTTTTTTTTATCCAACAATAATGTCCTCGATAAAATAATAAATTTATTATATTTTGTGCAGCATTTTCTGAGATATATCTCGGGTAAACTTTTTCTCGCTCATCTAGTCTGAAAACATTAACTGAGATACTGTTTTGTTTTTCAAACTTTGGTATATAATTTTCTGCTACTGGAAAAGTTCTTCCTAAAAAATTTAGTTCGTCTTTGTACGGAAAATATTTGTTAACGCGATCAGCATTTTTTTCCTTTTGGAAACATCTCAGAAAGAATAGACCATTGAAAACATTTGTCATCATCGTTTTTGACATTAATACAGCATTTTTTGTTTTTAATTTTTTGAGGGAGATCGACGTAGCCAGCGCTATTAGCGCCGCTGCCGCGAAGTACGTTATATTTTGCTGTGTGAAATAAAACTTCTTTTATCATTTCAAATTTCCAACCTGATCCTGACGAAGTAAATTCTTCTAATTTTTTGTTTATTTCTTGATGTATTTCATCGGCGACCATGGCAATGTTTGCTCCAGTTAATATTTTTCTAGATTTTGCTGTTAAATATGGTTCTGAAATTTCCCTGTCAAAACTTTTTGTTTCAAAAATTACATCAAGTATATCTTCAACTGCGTGTAACTTTGATAAAATCGTATGATATTGGACTATAAGTTTAATACTTTTATGAGACGCAAGTTCTTGAGCAATAACAGGTTGCAAAAGATGAAATAAATTTGTGGAGCTAAAATTTGCTAAAATTTTCTGATCATCAAGTTTGTAGCTATTATCGTAACCAGACAATGCTGAAGCAATTTTTTCTGATTTGATAATGTTCTTTTTAGCAATATCTCGCAATTTTAACATTATATATGTAATAAGATTTATATTTAATTGAATTTTTTAAGATTCCTAATTAGAGATATGAAAAACCTTATAGTATAATGACAGAAATTTTGAGATATATCAGAATGACAGCGGAAGAGCTAGAATTTTATCATGTACATCCGAAATACAATTTATATGAAGCAAATATTTTAGGTTCTGTTATTAATATAGAATCTAAAAAATCTGTTGGCATATGAACACCAGCTGGTATGTTAATTTCAGTAAAAGGAGATAATGCAGAAAGGACTAAAATGTTTAGAAAAGATTTTATTTATACTTTGTTTTGCGGTGATATTCCAGAAGGACAACGAGTATACAGAGCAATTAGCACAGTTGCTGATGATAATATTGAAAATTTATCATTGCAAAATGAAGTTCAACCTCATCCAGTATTTGATTTATATGAGGCAAATGATAAAGGTATTATTCGACATATAAGAACAAAAAAAGTTATTGGAAGTTTAAAAAGAAATGGATATCTTGGTGTTGATGTACGTGGAACAAAAACTAATTTTGTTTCTTATAAAGCCCATCGTTTTGTGTTTGAAACTTTTAACGGACTAATACCTAATGGTTCAGTTGTTGATCATAAAAATGGTATTAAAACAGATAATCATTTGGAAAACCTAGATTTAGTTACGCCAAAAGAAAACACCAGACGTGGAGCCGGTTTTGATGGTTCTAATTTTAAAAATCCAGCCAGACAAATAATTTCAATAAATCTCAAAACTGGAGAAGAAATAAAATTTGGATCAATAGCATCTGCGGGAAAATATCATAAAATTGATCCACGTGCAATAAAATTTGTAGCTGATAATGTAACAAAATCAGCAACGTCAATGTTGACATTTGATAGATTTAGTTTTAAATACGATAACTAATGATATTTTCTATATCATTTCGAGTAAGACAATTATGACTAAATTCCATGACATCGTCGCGATTAAATCGTAATGTCATCATTTCATTTGTATCGAGTTTTATTTTATCTGCTGCTGTTAATAAAAATTTTTCAGATTCGCCTAATGTTATCATAACATCAACAAAATAAAAATTATGTCCCAATAAACAAGTTCGAATTGCCTCAGCTAATTCTTTATGATTTAATATATTAACTTTTTGATGATATTTTATTTCTCCGAACATCTTATTATTTATTAATTAGATAAAAGATTATTATAATAATGAACTTAATTGAGAGACTGGCTGAATTATATTCGGGAGATTTTGTTTCAGTTTCAAATTTTACATCAGAAAATATTACTAATGACAGATTTGCTGGTTATACTAAAAAAGATATTTTGCATAACTATGACGACGTCGAAGATGATGTTGTTGTTAGTAAAAAAACATTTGAGCAGACCAACAACTGGGCGATATGATGTTAAGTACCACATTGCTAAAAAAATATTAAAATTTAATTTTACTGTTGCCGAGCATCAAATATTTTGGCAGCTTATAAAGCCCTTTTTAAACGTAAAAATACCTGGACAACAAAGAAATATAAAATACGATTTAATTTTGTTAAAATATTTAATTTAATGCCAATGGACGGTGCAAGAAAATTACATTTAATTTTTTTATGTAAACCAGTAAAATGTAAATCTGTACTAATAAAATACGAAGAAATTTATAATAATATTATTCAGTCGATGAGATCGACTTAGTTGGTACCCAGCTATTAAATTTATCGCCATATCCACGCCATTTGACTAAACTTTTGTTGCCGCGCTTTTTAATAACTTTTTCAATAACAAATATATCTTGTTCTGTTTTCTGAAGTTCTTGCTCGTAAAAACTGCCAGTTATAGGCTCACCTAATAAATCTTTCAACGAGTATGTAACTGGTATTGTTAAAAGTACTTTATCAACAACAAATACGTCTTCACTCCAGTTATGAGTATACCCTTTCTCAAATGTTTTTTTCGTCAAAGAAATTCTAACTTTATCACCAACTTTAAATTTGTGTAGTCGGTACATGTTTTCGTTTGCTAATATTGGATTTGCAATCGCGTCGTTTGGAGACATTTGACTTTTGCGTAGCGAAATTGATCTGTGTTTCGTGTTATTATACTCGTCAACAATGTTTTGTAAATTGCCAATATATTTACTCGTATATTTAGCTGTCAAATATTTGTGGATTTTTTCGTTGAGCGTGCGATTAAATCGCTCGAAGATGACACTTTTTCCCTCATTTCCTGTAACATATTTTTTAATGTTATTTTGCTCTAAAAACTGTTCAAAGTTTTTATTAAAAAATTCTGCTCCGTGATCAGTCCAGATTCTACTTGGTTTTCTTTCTGTGTTAACAATAATTTGTTTTAGCGCATCAGTCATCGATGTCCCTGTTTTATCCGAAACGGGTATACTAAACGCGTATTTGCTAAAAACATCTACAACATTAAAAAGATATCTCTTTGGAGCGCCATCAGCGGCAACGTTATATTGGGCTAGATTTGAAACATCAACTAAGTCTATCGCCCAGATATCATCAACGGCATTTGCGACAATTTTACGTCGCGGAAACTTTTTTTTAGGTCTGTGTAGCTGAGACTTTAGCGTCTCCACGGCAAGATCATCATATAATTCTTTTTTACCGAGTAAGTCTCTACCGAAACCTAATTTATATTTTGCTCCAATAAAACCCTGGACCAACCTTCGGTCAACACGTTCTCGCATATTTACAGGTTTCATATCACGAAGTTCGTCTAATATTACTTTATCGCAGTTATGTTTATTTTGTTCGCTGTCTGGAAGATCAATATCTCTGTAGCAGATATCATGGCGCATTGCTATTGTGTCAACTTGATTGTAAGGCTCTTGTCCTGGCAGCGGATTATCGTTTTCGTCAAGTTGTTTATCAAGAGGATTATAAGGTCCAGTATATTTATGACCTGGCAATGTCCAACCGCCTTTTGGTTTCGGCAATTTGCCAATTAATTTATGTATATCTACACCTGTTCCAATTATTTCTCTGTTTTTACATTTCTGACAATATGTAACAATTTTATTTTGCTCGAGACACAAATCTCTATCGCATTCGCAGTCGCATGTCATTATTTATTTAGTCGTCTACTAAAATAATCTTGTCAGGGTAACCCGCTCCGGACAACTTTGTTTTTGGTAAAAACATACTTTTTTTTCTTCCACAGATTGCACAAATACTTTTCAGCATTATTCTATTATTTTTGTTTTTTCTGTTTTTTCATCTTTATTTTCCTGTTTAATTTTACACTTAAGACAATATGTTGACATTGTATATCAGTGAGTTTAGATAAAATTTAATGCAATCTCATCATTAGCGTGAAAAGGTTGTTTATCAAATTGCAAAATAAACTTTAAAAATCTGGATTTTCGGTCATCTGTTTAATGAACATTACGCAATAATATCCACAAGCGGAAGTTCGAACTGGTTGAATTTGATTAGACGAATAATTTAATATTTTCGCAAGAGACTTTGTCTCTGGATTCTTCGTATCTTGCATTCTACTCATATATTTTTTTTACTGCGTCACTTGGTGGAATTCCGAACGAGTCAGAATAATTATTATCATAAACAGCTATCCAATGTGTGCCAGATCCGTCATTAAAATCTTGTATATTTATAACACACGTTCCCGGCGTCGGTGGAATCGCCATAAGTTCATCTTTAGAATAAACTCCACTGAAATTTTTTACTTTTTTAGTTTATCAAGTATATCAAAATTACTTAACGCAGACTTTATCTCCTTGTTCCTGGCAACATTAGTCCTCGTCCTTCTCCAAACAGATTTGGCAATAGACTTCCCGCCAATCCTGCTAGTAACGGGGCTATTGGAATTAATCCCCCTTTTCGCCTCTGTCTGTCTTTTTTTTCGTCGTCTTTCTTTTCGTCGTTGTTTTTCTTTTAGGCATTATATTTATCAATCACATAAAATTGTTACCATCGATATTCATACGAAAATGTTTTTTATACCACTACCTTCAACTGCCTTTTTCGTTGCGCCAGATACTGCTCCAGACGCTGCTGCTAATCCTAATGTACCTAACGCTGGCAAAATTTTAGGCATTAACGTTCTGGCTATTACAGATAATGGCGGACCGAAGAAGCCGCCATGTTTTGCCATTGCAGTTATTTGTGCAACACTTAAATTTAAAACAAAAGGTCTTTTGCGATCGTATTTATTTACTTGTTTTTTGGTTAACATTAATTTTGTTAAAGTACCTAAGGTGTTAGGGTTGACCTTTAATGATACTTGTCTTTTCTTTGCAACAGCAGCTGCTAATTTTTTAACTTGACCATCTGTCAAATATATTTCTTTTACAATATATTTTGTCATCTTATATAACGATCACAGATTAAACTTGAAGTTCTTCAAACTTTGAGTAAAGTGCAAAGCACTCTAAACTTAAAGTTTTTCAAACTTGGACTGACATTTTACCTCCAACAGAGTCAATTGTAACAAATCTATCGCTTATTACTAACGCATATACCTAAAATGTTGCAGCTGGAACTGCTCCTAGTGTCCAAGAAATTTCAATATCAGCTGTGCTGTCTACAGCTCGCTCGCTATGTTTACTAACATCAAAATAAAATATCGGATAAAGTGTACGAAATTCCTCTACTGATATCTGAGATCCATCTCCAACATCTTGATATTTTTGCAGTGCGTCGAGTAAATACATGTACGGTCGAGTAATATTTTTATTATCGTCTTCTGTAAAATTACATTTTATTGCACGCTTCTGATATTGCTTTGAATTTATTCTAGCATATATTCGTCTAACATCAGCGCTATCAAATATCGTATTATTTTGTTGTTGGTGATTACGTCGAGCTTGTCTCTGAAGTACAACAAATAATTGCCGTGGTTTTTGTTCACTTGGTGTCATTGTGACTCGCCATGTGTAGTGGGTGGTATTCGGAACTGCTGTTTGATATATTCTATGTTGCTGAAAATAAATTCTGTTTGTGTGTTTTTCCAGCATATTATTTAATTCCGCCATTTTAGTGATAGACGGAGTTATTCTTGGCATCCATAGTGCAAGTTTGTTTATGACAAATTGTACATCAGCCCCACCTGAACTAAACAGGCATCGTTTTGTTCTGATCGATCTAAAATAAGATTATGCTTAACTCCACGAAATACTTTATTATAGTCCCTGCAAAAGCCAAATACTGTACTTAACGGCAGCATCATTGTAATTTGACGTGATCCTGCTGCAAGTGCCTTTCTCTTAGCATAACCTTCATTGTAACGTAAATTTCTTCTGTTATGAGCAAATATGTTATTAACATGTTCTAACATTGCATTGCCGTCTGCAGCTGCATCTATTTCACTTACACCAAGATTATTACAAGCAGCATTAAGTGAAACTCTTGTAGCGTCTGCTAACGCGGCTGCATCTGGTGCTGCTATACCTAGCGAAGCAGCTTTAGGGATAAGAAAATCTCTTACAGTTGCAGCATCTGCATCGGCATTAGCTCCAGCCACTAAAATATGTGCTAATCCTGATAAAATTTCAACTGATGCAGCAACACCTGCACCACCAACTCCGGTATCTTTAAACCACATCATATTAGTTGCACTTGACCTGGAATAGTCGTCGGAAAATGAAATAATATTTAAGATTGTACTTGCAACTTGTAAGTGATTTGAAATATCTTCGACAGTTTGATTGACCAGCTGATATTTAGCACTTTTAAATAAACACCAACCATCATTTATAAGAGCTACTTCTAAGTTAGCTGCATTTGCGGCAGGTGGAACAGCTACTGTCATAATCTGGCCACGAACTTCCAACATTGCTTTATGAGGAAGTAAAAATACGTCCTCGTCTCGAGTATTAAATGTTCTGGAGCCAGCTTTATTAGGTTCGTTAGAATTTTCATCAAGATATTCAACGTATTCGAATTCTGTTGCTATGTCGTCTGTGTCATAAATTTCTGCTAAATCGAGATAATTTTTTACAGACATTTTTTTATTTATTAGGTTATACAAAATTATTGCGGTGTTGTTACTTTAGATATTAATTTTTGTATAATTTGTTCTCCTCGTGGTGATAAAAGTTTTTTTGTCGTTGTTATCATTGCTTGTTGAGTTTCTTTTGTTGGTGCGATTTCTGAAATAGCTTGTTTGATTGTCGGTATACCACGTTGTTGATCGCCTTTTATTTTATCAGCTATTTTTTGTCCCACAGCAGTTCCAGCAGCACATGCAGCTCCAGTTGCAAACGTTTTGATGCGTCAAGTGCAATTGGTGCAACTTTATGAGCTATTCCTGGAGCATTTTCTATAATTTTAGCAAATATATTTCCCAAAAATCCTCCTACTATTTTTCTTCGATAAACTTTTTTTCTCTGTTTCATTATATCTGAGGTTGCATAATTTTACTTCCAAATCTTTCGCATTACTAAAAATCTTTTAGCTTTTCTTAGAAAATATGTTTACTGTTCTCGTAAGTGTAAATGATAAGTAACAATTTCATTATTAAGATCTAACTGTCTTCCAGACTGATCTGTCAATTGCATATTTACTTCTGTTATTTGATTTTCAACGTTTAACGGATAATAAATAGCCTGACGTGGACTAATTTTCATAAGAAATCCCGGCGGAACGTCTGGTGAAAAACTATATATCGTTTGTCCTTTACTACCTTTAGCTGAATAAGATCCAGATGCAATAGAGCAATTTACCAATATTGCGTTTACATCAGTTATATTTACTGGATTTTCACCGTTCTTACGTTCTGCTGGTTTCATTAGGAGTAGGATGAGCAGTATAACTTTTATATTCGAATCCTATCAGTGGTGCGATACTTTTGGATTAGTAAAATCAACTGTTATACCAGATTTTATTGTTATTCTAGCTCGTAAGGTATTATAATTTGGTGTAAGCTCAAAACTGTCAGCTACACTTTCATTTTTCATTATTAGTTCTTTTGTTAGTTCTTTTATTGTTTTATTGAGATCAGTTATGTTGTAGGCTCCTTGTGGAATTTTAATTAATTTCTGTATAAAAAATAGTGGAGAAACTCGACTAGTATAACCAATTGCAAATGTATCATTTACTCCAGTTTTTACATTAGCCATAGCATTCCAACAAGTGCAGGAAATTAGTCCAATTTCATATTGTTTCTCACGATCTAGTTCTTTTGGCGGAATATACTTTACAGAAAAATTTGCGCTATCTTTACCAGATTGGCTAGAGTCTAGTAATAATTTTGCTGACATTTTTTATATAAAATTGTTATATTAAATCATTACACAAATTTATAAAATTAAATCGCCGCGATTACATCAAATCACGATGTAAAGTTTTGTATTCGTCAGATGTTAATAAATTTTCTGATCTCAAATTATCAAGTATGTCAATAATTTCATTGTCAATTTCAGCACCAACATTTCCAGCTTCTTTTGATGATATCAATAGCATTAATCTGCCTATCATTTCAGTAACTGATGAAAATATTTTAACTCCAGTTCCTTTTTATTCTTCTATATATTGTTTTACACGACTTTTATCAGGTATAAAAAATTTCCTTTTAAAACTCCACCCCCTACCAAAACCTTTTTCTCTATTGTCTTTTGCTGTTTTTCCAAATAATGCAGCGATAACACCATATCTCATTTTATCATAAAGTGGAAGCATATCTTCCTTTTCTATAGCTGTGTTTAACTAATTTTTAGCAGTAACACCGTCTCACATTATTTCATTCAAATTATTAGTAAATTTGTTAAATTCTTCATTACTCCATTTATCTATATTATCAAGATCTTTGATATTATTTTCTTCTAAAAATTTATCATAATCATTCTCTGTTATATCATTATTTGCTTGTTTTATATACCATCGTCTTTGATCTCCAACTTCCATAAACTTTACCGTCAACTCGCCAACTCTTTCTTGCTCCTTTTCAATATCTTTTAATTTTTCTGATAAATTTGTTAAAATATTGTTAATCTCCGTTGTGGTTAAATTTGTTAATCTTCGTTGAAGCGCTAGTGGATCATTTATTAGCCGATCTAGTTCAGCTTGTCTTGCAACTGGATCAGCGATATTTGCTACAAGTGCTTCAGCTAATCTTCTTTTTTCTTCTTCAGATCTCTCAATAATTCTTCCAGCAGTTGCTTCTTGTTGTTCTTTAACTAGTCCGAGTAAACCTTTTTCCTGTAGTCGCTTAAGTTCTTCTTCTGATAATGGTTTAGTTTCAGGTTGTTTTCCAAGTAAAGCTTCAGTAATTGGTTTAAGAGCGGCGGCTGTTGTTTCTGCTGCAACCACTTGGCCACGTCGTGCTTGCTGTACTTGCTGTTTAAATTTTGCCTGAGATAGCGCAAGTTTTTTTTAGATTTTCTATATGTTTTCTGTACTTTGCTTGTCTTTCCATTAATTATATACTATTTTGTATAAAAATTACTGTAGATATTTTTCAATACAACAGTAGTAAAGGTAATTTGAGGTTCCTCTCTCAGAGACCCCTACCCCCCCAAAAAAACGTTATACGTTAACATTTTTGTCAGCAGCCGTTTATAGCTTAAAATGATGACTTTCATATGATAAGACTTTTCTAACATATTTCTGACAAAATTTGTTTTGTCGGGGTAGGGGGTCTAGGAGATAGGAACAACTCAATTACCTCTACTACTTTACAGCCCCTACACTTATTATTTTTATAGTTTTAGACAAAATTAATTAAACAAATGAAATATTATATATAATGTATCATAATTCAACCCGACATGTTGGATTTGATCTGACAAACAGATTTTGTAAGAGATTTAATTCAATCAAATCAGCGTCAGGTTATACCGGTATAAAAACTAAAATAATAAGCGATTGTATTAAAAAAGTTGGATATCATATATCACCAAAATATGGGTCGGTTTGGTTATTCG